>APFE031398727.1:150212-169285 GCA_000404065.3 Pinus taeda
TAAGTTGATCTTGCTTAACAATTTTCCTTTCAGGTTCACCACGTGATGTGTATATAATTCCTAAAATGCAGTCTAAGATGATAAACAAACGTTTAATCTTCTTTCGGCAATTAAAATCCTACCTACTAAGGAAAGAAAGTCAATAATCTTTTCTTCACAGAGCACAGAGCACACACTAAATGCACAGTCCTAAATCAAACCAAGCTGTCGAAATGTAAATGCACATGCATGTATTTGTTTTCAGACTTCTTAATGTATGAATGATGATAAGAAAGCTATGTGCAAATCTGAATTACTTTTAAAGCGACAGTACTCAACAAAATTCTTTTTCAAAAATGAAGTGAAAGCAAGAGAGACACTTTGCGATTTTGAAATGAAAATTGATTTTCGACACTTTAAAAACTACTAATTCAAATCCTATGCAATAGTAACTATATAACCGACTATCAATAACGATGGGATTGTTTTCTAAAACTGAAAACGACAGCTACGACACTTTCAGATCTAGAGACGATAGTTCGACTATGCTACTTTTTTGCAAAAGAGAACTGGAAATGACACACAATACATAAAAACACCTACAGTTCTTTGCACTAAGGAGGTGGAATAATGCAAGAGAAGGGGGTTTTCACAGAAACACATTGACTACAGACAACAAAACTCCTGAATAGGACTGAAAATAGTAAGAAAAAACCACAGTCTGAGGGTAAAGTTAACCCTCCCTGACCATCGCACCTGTTACACAGTGAAACCTGTATGCAGCGCACCTACTGCACTCGGGAAGTGCGATGCATACAGTCTGCCTTGAAGGCAGGGTGCGATGGTACCAGTGCGAGACTTTAAACAGGTTTTCACTTACAGTTTGCAATTCAGTTCAGGTATTTAAGCTGGGTAAGTAATGTTCAGTGTATGTAAAACACAGGGGTGATCTAAAGAGGTTACTAGAGCCACCACTTAGGGCAATTAGATTGCTTGCAGATCTATTGTTTAATTCATAAACAAAACTCGGAGATAGACTGAAGCAACATTGATCTACTTTGCATTTGTATAACAAATGCAGTTCGAAGGCTAGATGGCTTGACTTCAGGCTCCGTCTGTAAGTTTATAAAAGAAACAAGGACAGATAGGCTAACAAACAATCTAGTCGCTCCCCAGTGGAGTTTCCATTTTGTTACCAGGAATAGTGTCCACTCGGATGCTGCTATTCCCACTAAGATGGGTGGCTATCTTAGAAACAAACAAGTAAAGTCTATTATTGTTTTCTTTTATGAAAATAGACAAGAGGATCAAGAAGACCAACCTTAGTCTTGCGCTCGATTTCCTCTCCTTCTTGATAGAGCTTCTTCGCTTCTTCTTTGTCTGCCCAGCTTCAAAAAAAACCTGTCGAATCACAGCAACATACTACTATCAAAGAAATAAAGATCTATATTCATAAATAACACAGGACCATATGTGTGTTAACCATATAAATGCATATATGAACAAGTACACAAGAATATGGAAGAAAACAAGAATAGTTTTATTAAGATGAAAAGTAGCAAGAGGATTACAACCATATGTTCTGACCCAGCATCATCCTCTAGCTAGGAAGCCCTTCTTCACCTCAAGCAAAGCTTAGATCACCCAACACTATGAATGTACACCAGAAAAACAATAACACTTCTCTATAAGATACAAAATTCCAGCCTCTGTATCTCTGTGATGAGGGATCCATATATAGATGATTACAGAGAGGTGAGTCATCTTCTGGGATCTTGATTAGTGTCCTCTCTCTGATAGTTCCTACTTCCACTTAGATAATGATGATCTCTTACTCATCCCTGGTCGAAAATAGAGAGGCAAGTGTCAGAGGGGAAGCTTCTGGAAGATTCCATGATCTTCCACCTCGCATTTTGTCCCTGCCATTTGTCCATTCCCAACCATCGCACCCTACAGAGGAGCAATTCAGTATTCATCGCACCTTGTACACTGTGAAGGTGATATGCATCGCACCCTCTGCATTGAGCTTTCAGTATGGTCCAGTTTTGACCATGTATGAGCAGTTTTCAGTGGAGAACTTCTGGGAGATGATGTAATCAGCTGACCTTGTTCCTTTAGGTAGTGAAGCAACACTTTTAGGGACTTAGGAGCCCTCAATTTATGGACATTTATGATTCGGTTTGAAGTGCCCAAAAATGTCTATAACAGGTCTGCAGGTATTGTAGTGGTTGGTGATATATGTGTATTACTATCTTCTTTCTCATCAAATGATGCTTCCACTTCGTATAGCTTGCACTAAGGCATAGATCTCCTTGTCATAGGTAGGGTAGTTAAGTACTGCCCCATGAAATACTTCAAAATGGTAGCATATCAACCTTCTTCCTTGCATCAAGACCATTCCCATAACATACCCACTCTCATATGTCTCCACTTTAAAGGGTTGATGCAAGTTTGGTAATGTCATAATTGGTGCTTGAATGATCTTCTTCTTTAAAACCTAAAAAAAAGGTGTTTATTGTTTCCCTTATGGAAACTCTTACCACTTGCTTTTATGACATGGAGGAGTGTTGCTATTGTTGAAAATGAGCCAACGAATTTCCTCAGCTACTTTATTGCTCTAATGAAACTCTTGAACTTAGAAACATTAGCAGGCAATGACCATTTCATGATGACCTCTATATTGGCAGTATCTATCTTCATCTCTCCTCCACCTATCACATACCCTGATACACCAAATATTGTTGTGCAAACTCACACTTCTTGAGATTTGCTAGCAGTGAGTGCTTCTTTAATGTCTCCAGCATCTACATCAAATGTGAGATGTGCTCCTCCCAAGTAGCAGTGTATACTAGTATATCATCCAACTAGACAAGGACAAATGAATTTATAAAAGGGCATAGCACATCATTCATTAATCTCATAATCATAGTTGGTGCATTACATAGGCCAAATGGCATGACTAAAGACTCATACAAACCTTGCCTGGTTTTAAAGGTGGTCTTACAAGTATTTTCTTCTTTGACTTGAACCTGGTGATATCCAAACTTTAATTCCAACTTGGTGAAGTATTTGTCTTGTTGTAACTAATCCAATAGATCATCTATCCGAGGCAAGGGGTACTTATTCTTGAGCATGATTTTATTTAATGCTCTATAACCTATACATGTTTTCTAAATACCATCCTTCTTTGGCACAATGATGATGGGTGACCCGCATGGTGATGTATTCAATTGAATGACACCCTATTCCAGTATCCACCGCAACTTTTTATTCACCTCACTTACTTCTATAATGGACCTGATGTACAATCCAATGTTTGGAAATGGGGAGTCTGGAACTAGCTAGATCTCGTGCTCCACTTCCTACTTAGGTGATAACCCTTTAGGCTCTTAGAACACATCCATGTATGCCTTTATCAAATCTTCTAGACATTATTTTAGTTTCTTAGTACACCCCTCCAAGGATGCTTTACCTCTTATTGACTCTTATAAAGATTGATTTTCCCTTAAAAATAATAAAACATACTTCTTGCTCAAACTAATAAATTTCTTGGCTTGGTTGGCACTTACCAGTGAAATTTTTAACTTTCTTTTGTGAGCCTTGATGGTGAACGATTTTCCATAATTGATGAGATGATATTGGTTGGATCTTTGCCTGAATATTGCATCTCGCATGTACAAGTAGGGACTCCCAAATGCAACTTCACATGCATTAAACGAAACCACATCTAGTTCTGCTTCATCAATAAAATCAACACCAATAGAAAATCTAATTTTGCGTTGTTTTTTTATCTTCAGCTCTGCATCCCTATTTACCTATCCTAGTGGATATGTGCTTGGATTATCACAAAATTCCAACCCCAATGTCTTGACCAGCATGTTGCAATGATATTTTCCTGCAATCTTAAGTCAAACAAAGCATTAATCTTGGTCTTCTCGGCCTGTATCTTTATATGGAAGAGTTTGTTCATTTCTTTCTCTTCCTATTTCTAAAGGCTACACAGATTCACCTCCTTGTGCACTAATGTAGATATGATCTTCTCATCCACATCCAAGTTGCTTTCAACTTGGTTCCTCAAATCAGTGGCAATGAGTTTCTTCTTCTTCTTATCTTTCTTTTTTTCTTAAGATTAAGCTCTAATTGCAACTTCCAACACTTCTTTGTATGGTCATCAATGTTGTAGTGGTTGCAATGGTTGTTGGGATATTTGCACTGATGTGTTGTGGCTACTATATTTTTATCTTTCCTCCCTTTATGCTTCTTCTTTTACTCCTTAAAATCATTTTGTTGCTCATTATGTTTCGATTCTCTTGATTTCCCTTTATCCAAGCCTATGTTTTCCAGGTATTTTGTTTGTACGCAAGCCTTGTCCACGGATATGGGCTTAACAACATCACTTATTCTCATAGATGGTAGTGTAGGCCCCACAATATTTGAGTATATATAGGTTCTTTGGGGATATATCCAACATTATGGCTATATTTTGAACTTTGTGGTGTACTCTTGAAAATTTCTCCGTTGCTTTTTCTTTAATTAGTGCCACCGGACCCACTGGTCCTCTTCATACCCAATAGAGTAAAATTGTGAATTTATGAGGCTTTTGAAGTCCTCCCACTTAGTCACTTGAGGATCTCCCTCCAACATCAAGGTCTCCATATGGCCCCCTCACCAAGTTAGAACATGGCCCTCTAATTTCAACCACGCAAATGAAATCTTTTGTTCTTATTTAATTTGATGGACACTGAAATACACTTCCAGTTGTTGCAACTAGTGATTTCGCTTCAAAGCGTTGATCTCGTAGTGGTACAAATTGATATAGACCTTTGCCTCCATTTTGAATCAAGCTATGAATGATTCATATCATTCGAACTAGGTTGATCTTTTTTAGTTCCTTTCTTCGATTCGTTCTCTATTTCTTCTCGATCTCCTGATCCCCTCTCTAATTTGTCCTCTGCGTTAGAACCCCTGTCTTCTCTAAATATCCCAAGATTATTTCTCAGGGCCATCATGAGGAGATTTACATTATTATTTATATTAGCAACTTGTTGTTCCAACCACGTATATGTCTCTTATGTAGGATCACAAGGGTTATTCACAGATTCATTGGCCATGATTAGTGTTTTATGATTTTTGGCCCAGTCAATCTAGATCCCTTATAAATCTCCACAATATACCCAAATAAACCTAATTTGATACCAATATGGTCTCTAAACTACCATATATATTCCATTGGATAGTTCGTCACAATAGATCTGATAAAATTATACTTTAAAAATCCAAAGTATACACTATTACAGTTTTATATCTCTTTAAATTTATAGATCTGTAGATTATTGTTAATAGTGTATTCATGGGAATTAAAATTATGTAAAAAATAGAGAATGGCGAAATAAAAGCTCACAAACACATTTGACACATGATATGACTTGGGAAACCCTTTCGGGAGAAAAATCTAGCTATAAGGTGAGGTTGCTTCGCTCTCTTTCTCTAAATGGAAATATGGTTGTGAGTACAAATAAGTATAGCCTATGAGTTGTGGGCTACTACAGTGCAGAAATCCTCTTTGTGTTCTCTATCTCCTATCCCTATTGGATATTTTGGCTCAGCTATGGAACAAATGCACTCGAAAGTATGGAACCCCTTTCCTCCTAGTGGCCCAGTTAAAACAACCCTTGATAACTTACCAGTGGTTAGGCTTGACTGCGTCAACTCTTAACAGAAGTTACAATATAGACTCTTCTAGAGTATTCTTGATCATAATCATACGGCTATCCCCTTTTCCATGAATTATGGGGGCTTACATAACATCCTCTTGAATTATGGTATTGAAAATAGGAAGGTCAAATTTTGAGTGGCATATCTTTCGCATACAGACTTCGATTGAAACAATTCTTGCGTCATTTGAAAGGTATCTATGTATAGAAAGGTCTCATTGGAAACTTCATTTAATGCCTCAAAGCACTCCTTGGAGGTTTCAAACCCCAATATTCCAAATTGGGTCCCACTAGTAAAAAGGGTCTTGTGAGTCGATTCCTCCACGTTTTCCACTCTAAAAGTATCGAGATGGATGAAAAACAATATAATGATAAATCATGATCTACAACTAAGAAATTGAGTAGTTATTCTCATCAAATGGAAGAACCTACCAGTAGAATAAGTGCCATGGGAAGATGAGTTTCTCATGTAAAAACACCCATAGATAGTCAAATGTTGAGTAAAACACTTCTTTGAAGGAAATGGGCATGTTAAGATCTATATAAGCCCCATGTTAACTCCAAAAACCCCTTATTAAGCCCTAAATCTTTAGTGATTACATTTCTACTGTTATATTGTTATGTAGGCTAGAGCCCCTCATGGTCCCATTTTATTATAATTATATCCCTTGTCTCCTATATATATACTAAGAAGAACTAGTTTTAGGATCATTAAATATCATCTTTCTTCATTGTATTTATTGTCAAATTCCCCCTTGAAGTGGACTGCAATTATCGGGTTCTTATCAGTTTTAATGTGCAAGGATCATAACAAGTAAGGAAATTGCTTTCTAATGCCATGATAGGGATAGCGCCAAAGTGTTGAATGGAATCAATTGAAAATGAGAACATGCATGAATTTATAAAATGAAACTCAGTCACATACTGAAAGGAAACATTAAATCTTGAAGGAGAAATGAGAGAGTGTAGCACAAACCTTCTTTTATGGATGTATTGAGAAAGGGGAGGACATTCTTATTGTTACCTTAGGAGGTGAAGCTACAATTCACATCTGTTTTTCGGAGACCAACCTTATGAATGATAAGACCATACTCTATTAATAAATGATATTACTTTAGATACCCTCTTCTAGTAGACCATTACTGGAGCTCATCATGGCTGGATAATGCTTGTTGGAGCTCTAATGAATGCCCATTAATGACATATAGGCTACAACAAGTTCATAAACCTCATGTGTATTGCATTTACACCAAGTAGATGTGACATTCAACTGTGGATGTCCAATGATATGCAAAGCCTTAACCAAGTTTAATTCCTTCCATTTGAACCCACCCTTGGGAAAAAATATGCTCTCTCACATTAAGAAGGAATAGTTAAGACAAAATGTAAAAAAAAAATGCTTTGAACTATATACTATATATATTAAGTTATTTTTTTTTCCAACGAAAAAAACCGAACTTTTTTATAAAGGGTAAAAAAGTTACAAAGTAAATGATTGAACATTCTGCAGAAACTGTGTGAGAAGGAGCATTTTGCTCTTCTGAGAATGAAAACAGTAGCAAAACTACAAGCTCGAATAGACTCCTGTACCCGGCCTGAACAGCCATACCAAAGGAGCTGCAATCCGGAACAATCCTGGGTCTCCTTCCCATAGGAGAAAACAATCCAAAAAACGCCAACATACGGGCAAAGAACAAAGATCACGACACACTCTTTCAAAAACAGAGCATACGGCAAAAAAATTGACACATTTTAATATGCGCCCAGAAACAATAAATCGCTCTTTTAGAACAAAGCAGCCAGCAAAAGGATGACACATTTTTGTTATGCGCCCAGAAACAAAAAATTGCTCTTTCAGAACAGAGCAGTCAGCAGAAGGATGACACAGGTTCATGCGCCCAGGATCGAATAAGAACGCTGATAAACTAGAGCATATGATTGACAAAAAGCCATTAAGAGTATGGAGGAAGATCCGACACACGGATCTGGCTCTGGATCTGTTCAGTTATTCTCCAAGTGCCCACAGCTTGAAGCAAACCAATTTTAGAAAGGTTGTCCGCTTCCTCATTCCTGTCCCTGTATATGTGATCGATGGAAAAGACATTAAACAACACTTTTAAGTTTTGGATTTCTTCTAATAAAGGCAGCAACATACAATGCTGGCATCTATATCCCAATGACCCAGTTAACAACATTCAGTGAGTCTCCATAAATCTGAACAGCAAGGATATTTTTGTGAATGAGCCAGCACAGCAGAAAAAAAGGTAGTGGGCTTGGCCCGGTTTAGACTAACTACTCGCACGACGAGCTACGACCTTGCTCGGGATCGAACAAAAGACCGGTCCGTCATGATGAGGTCGACTTTACCACTACGTCGCCTCCACGACCTTTATATATATTAAGCTATTGAAAGTAATAATTTAACTATTTCTTTTTACAACTTAAAACCACAGACATTTAGTTCCTTCCATGATGAACATGGGTGTTACACATGGAATTTAAAAAAGAAATAATAATAATAATAAAATATTTCATTTCCATTATATATAAATAATATAATATCAACTTTAAGTACATAATAATTTAAAATGAAAAAATGTAATATCAACTTTAAGTACGTAATAATTGAAAATGAAAAAATTCTTATTGCTTAGAAAATTATCTTTTATGAAATATAATTTGAAAGAAATTTACAATTATTATTTATATCATAACTAAAAAAATTATAAATAAAATATTTTGATGTATATTAGTTTTTTCTATATATAAATAAATAAATAAAATAAGTTATTTTCAAAATTAGAAGAAACTTTACAAACATATTGGAGAACTATTGGAGAATAAAATGGAGGCAATGGAGACTATGTTGCAGGTTATAGAAAAAAAAAACCAAGATATGAACCAATCATCCCAACAAGGAGATGTTGATACTTTAAAGAGTCTTAAAATGAAGGACATGATTACAGAACTAAAAGAAAAAGTTAATATCTGCCTCACCCTAAATAGTGTGGCAGATAAATTAGATATCAAACCGATTAAAGATGAAATGAAAAAATAGATAGAATTAGACCATGAGCGTAACAAAAGGGCCTTGAACCTTATAATCTTCAGTTTGAAAGAGTAGGTAGACGAGGATACTTTAGCCATAGCCCAGACAGAATTACATAATAGATTAAAAATTGAAACAACATGTCTTACAGAATCAACAAGGTTGGAGAAACTAACTGAGAGAGAATAATAGATTTAATTGAGTTTTCAAAACCTTTATAATAGTTGCAACTAATTCCCCAGATGCGGGTGTTAATTACAGCAATTAAGCTGATGAGACGAGGCAACAGCGGATGGGGCGGCCACATAGCCCTCTGCAACCTTTCCAAGGCCATCATGAATGGAATTCATGGCACCTCGCAGGAGCCATTTAATGCCTGCTCAAGTCGAGGCAAGGCCATTACCTGCTTAACCATGGAGCCGGAGAACTTTCCTGTTATTTTGCCCCTAATTCACTGTGTATGCCCTCCGCAGGTGGGAGAGCCGATTGAATGCACCAGCACTAGACACAAATGTTGGCTTGTGAGCTGCATTGATTTGGTTAATGGCTTCCACCATTCCCACACCAACCTCTGCAATTTGGCTCACGACCTCCAGCCCTCTGTAATTTCCACACAAAGCTCTTCTGTCAATTCCTCTTCTACTCCTACTGACTTTATCCCTATTCCTATATCCACCATGGTACGCCATCGTATGCGCAGCCGACGTGGTGGCACACGAGGCAAAAGTTCTCGTTCCCCTGCTTTGCATAGCCATGACTCTACTTCCCCTGCCTCCTCTGCCAAAAATCCCCACGAGTACAGTTTTGCAGGTCAGTATCCAGATACAAGAAGTGGCAAAGGCAGAGCCGGCCTCCACAGCTCAAGGCGTGAAGCCGCAGCTGTTCGCCCTGCAACCTTTCCTTTGCCTCTGCATCCTGCTCCTCACACCATGCAGTTTCAGTTTCGCAGCTTTTTGAACCGCCCGGTTATTGTATCCACTGTCTCAATTTCCATTATAGAAGAGATCGAGCAGCATGTTCCCATGGCTATTTCTATGAAGGAAGTGAACAGAGCTGGCCCGAGTAGGAACAGGGGCAACAATGACGAGCAGGAAGCTGAAGGAGGTCGGAACAAAAGGCATGGTAAAGTCATTGCGGGCAATCTGCATGTTGAGACGGGTGTCCATAGTGACACGTAGGCCTTGGAGAGCCCTCTAGATGACACTCGGGCCTGCAGGTTGAGACTGGCAGCATGGAGGAAGGTCAGCAGGCATTGGGACGTGGCGAGTCAGACAACTTGGATGACTGAGCGTGTCCAATTGTGGAGGAGCCCGCTCCGAAAGACTAAGCGCCGCGTGCCGAGTCTGTCAGGTGGAATTTCTTTCTTGTTCTTGGTTTAGTTTTGTCCAGTCTTATGTGTCCTCAGGATAATCTGTTGGTCAGTTGGTCTAGTCAGGATAAACAGTTGGTTTTGGTGTTGTTTTTGGTCAGTTGGTCTAGTCAGGAAAAACTGTGGGTTAATTTTTGGATATATTTTGGACATATCTTTGGACTGGTTTCCCCTCTGTTGGGGCAGTCACAGACAATTATCATGGATGCGTGTTGATTGAGGCTGGGTTCCTTTGTGGCCAAGAATCACTGTAATTACTTTTTTTGTATCATATTAATAGATTAACCTTAGAAAAAAAAATAGTTGCAACCAATTTTAGTTTTATTTGTTAAATCATTTGTTAATATGACCATGTAAAAGTAAAATGACATAAACTAGAACATTAAGATTTCATTGCATAATAAAATGATACACATTTAATGATTAAAATTCCATCGTATAACAATTAGTGAATCAAAATTTTGATTATTAAATTGGGTTAAAATAATATATATTTTTTAAAATAAATATTTCGTATAAGAATTATATAAGGTTTTTTTTTAATTAATAGATTTTATATTATCAAAATATCTTTAAAAAATTAGAGTTGTTACATTTTATCGACAGTGTGGATTTTAATGATTTAGGAAAAAATTTCAACATCTCTTTTCAAAGATGCATAGATTACAAAAAAAAAACTAAACATTCTATATAGATATTACAAAATATAACAAAAGTTTAAATATATTAGCAAACTTAATATCCATTAAGAGTAAGAAGAAGAAACATGAGCACGGTCTCTAGCACTCAATCTAGGGAGTGTAGTAATACTCAATCTAGGGAGAATTAGGGTACTGGTTTTTTCGTCCCATAGTGTGGCCCGAATCGAGAACCTAGCAAGAGACCTCCACTAGCATCTTAGAGTCAGAGTAGGTTTGCCTCTTAGCACCTGCCTGAGTTTCCAATTTTCTTATTTCCCACTCGGTCTTAGGAGGCACTGCATTAAAATATGTTGCAGTTGAATCCTGGGTGAAAAGTCGAGCCCAACATTGTCCCTACGGACTACTACCACAACTCTACCCTCCTACATTATTTGCGTTGTCTAGGGGTCATGGTGAGTAGGAGGGGTTCAAGCCTCTAATAATTGCCCAAATGACCTTGACCAGGAACCTTGCGAGAATAGTCACCTAACAAAACGTTAACATAGTACAAAGTCACCAAATAAATAGTGTCGTCACCAAACAATTGACTCCAGAATAAACCAATAGAGGAACCACTACTCCCAGGTTCCTAAAGGAAATTTACTCCTCCCCCCTTGTAGCCCACAAAAAACTAAGAATCCAAACAAAGACATAAACATAGACAAGCCCAGAGACAAGGCATTCCACACTTAAGCCTAACTAAATTGAAATAGGAGGGTTGCACTGCATAAAACGACTTGGACATACCAGACATGAAATAACACACTTAGAGTAGTACTTGCCTCTATCTTCTCAAGCCAAAAATATCTATACCAAAGGCCAATTTTTCCCAAGTTCTCCCGAAACCCCAACATGATAGGATTATCTAACACAATGACTGACACAGGACTTACAAAACCAGAAAGAGAATCATACAGATGAAGCAGACCCGGGAGGGATAAAACCTAAGCTATCAAGCCTATGTTGATAGTAGAAATCCTTCGCAAACTTTTGCTATGAAGCTCCAAAACCAATTGCCAATTCACCTCACGCCAACAAAGTTTCCCCTCCCACCTCCACTCCTCTAGCTCCAAATGATATAAAGGCCACTCAGTACAAGGGTAAATTGCACAAACAAGTGGCACTCTCCCAACACAGGAGCCGAACTATAACACCAGCAACAGGGAGGTTGACTCCTCGTCCTCACATCTGCCCCAAGCACCCACCCATACCACCAAACATAAGGCCAACTTCATCCACCCTCGATGACTATTAATAATCATCTATGAGGTTTCATGCACTTGCATGTCAGGTGTGAGCCACGCCCCCTATTCTTTAATGCACATCATGTTGGCAGAGTGGCAACTCAACCCCCAAAACCCCCTTTTGATGTGTGTGCTCACCTCCGTCATAAATAAAATTTAAAAACTATTAAAGATATCTTATAATTTAATAAAAATTTATAATGCACAAAAATTTTAACCAAACAAAAACTATAATCTCAACAAAAAATAACTATCATCTTTATCTAAAAGTAAAAACTAATAAACACAAATTTGTTAACATCCTTATCCAAAAGTAAAAACTAATAATTACAGATTTCTTTTTTCATACAAATTATAATTCAATTTAATTTAGAACCAAAAACTATAATCTCTACCAAAATTAATTATTATCCCTATCAAAAATTCAATTTAATTTAGAACATAAAACTATAATCTCTACCAAAAATAATTATCATCCCTGCCCAAAATTAGAGGACAATAATTGTTTCTTATCACACATACTTTTAGTGACGCCCTTCCAAATAATTTACTCAAGTTGTAATCCTTAAATGTACTCAAACTGAAATGGAATTGGCATCTTTCCGGCAAAAAAATTGGCAGAAAGAGTTGCAAAGCATGCCCTATATAATGAACGCTCATATTGACGTTAGTTACTTCGTTACAGTAACACTTTGGATGTTCCCTGTGGAGCATGGACAAACATATTGATGGAATAAGTTCACTTATGATTGGCTTTGGCCAACATCATACGCTTCCTCTCTGCTTCCTAATTTGTTAGGATAGCCTCAGAGCTTGTTTCAACTCCTCAGGCTCAATCGATCTGTCTCTATATAACCAATGCCAAGAGGTTTAATTTATGAAACTATTGCCAAGACTTCTCTGATAATGGTGAACACTCTGAAAACTGGCATGCTTAAAACCATAGATGATTTTTCACTTTCCAGCAAACCATTTCATCCCACCAGATACCAGAAAACGAAGGACGATTTGGTCAGCCATGCATTATAATTGTGATTAGAGAGGGTTCCCATGGATTGAAGTGTTGGACATGGAGATATTGCTAGGAATAGACATGGATCTGGGAGTGACAATGGCCTTCAGAGGATGGAGTTTGTGGGTGGTAAGAGTGAGGGTATCAGTGCTGTCTTCCTCCCCAGCAGCCAACTCCCAGTTGAATCGCTGGACAAAACGAGCAATGGCAGTGCAGGCTATAAGAGTTGCCTGCACAGTTCCTGCACACGCCCTCTTCCCTGCTCCGAATGCCATAGTCCTATTCCAATCCAGCACCTCCCCACTCTGCAACTCCTCGTCAAACCTTTCTGGTTTCCACTCTTCTGGATTCTCCCATTCTTTCTCATTGTTATGACACCCATATATGTTGATTGCGATCTGCAAAGCAAAATCCCAAATCACATTCAGTCGCAGAAAAAAATAAAGGGTCATCTGAATATGGTATATTGATCATATTCATCTTTATTATTGATGTCCTTAGGACTTATAACTTACCTGGCTTCCTGCAGGCACGTGAAATCCCCCCAGCTCCACATCCTCTTGCACGTATCGCAGTGGAAGGATCGGTACAGGGGGGTGCTTCCTGAGAGTCTCCTGAAAAACAGCGCTCAGATATGGTAGTTTGGGGAGCAAATCTTCAGTAACATCTTCATCTCCAGATACTCTTTGCAGTTCTCTGTACAGACAATCCTGCACATTCACAAACCAGTAGAAATCAGTCAACTCCTTCACAGCTTTTATCAGAACCACAAGTGAAATTGGCCTCCTGTATAATTTTGCTTTGAACTTGTTGGCCTCGGACGGAGTCAGCATAAGAGAGATTGAAATTTTTTTACTAGCTGAAGATCTTCATAAATTGAACAATGCTTCTGGTTTTAAAATTGGTTTCCAACAGATTTAAAAAAAATTGAACAATGTTCTTCATTGCCCAGTATGGAGAAAGTGGAGATGACCTCATTACAAACCTACCTTTAATGTTCTTCATTGCACAATATTGAGATATTTGAGATAGGCTTATGACAAACCAATCTTTAATTTTAAGAGCAAAAAAGCCACATCTTCTTTTGCATGAGGAGTTAGGGCTTTTTTATCCTTCTGCAAACTTAAAAATAGGTTCTTACAAGGCACAGAAACAGAATGAACTCGCTTCAAACGCAAGGTGACCCCTGGCTACTACATGTACAGACCAGCACAGATCTGCAAATAGAAATACCACAGAGAATACTGCTGGTAGATTAATGTGAGACAGCATGCTCTGTTTCTAGTTTAGTCACAGAGAAGAATTATTATCAATGACAACAGCTCAGACTATTTTTCTCTTATATTGACTCTCATAAACACCAATGCAAAGAATCTTTCCAAGTATCTTTGTTTTATCCCATTTCTAATCCTAACTGGATATTATCGAAACTCACTCATTTAAATTGGCAGGCATCCAAACCCATGGTTTCTGCTCAATAATTACAATTTGTTGGGCTTCGTTTTCTTAAAAAGTTATTATAAGAAGATTCAATTTTCTAAATAAAGTTATTATTAAATTGATTTTTTATATATTTTAAAATAATCATCATAAAAATTTAAATTAACTTAATAACACTACAACTTTCAAAAAAAAATATTAATTAAAAAAAACATAATTTCCATTAAATTACTCAAAGTAATTTTCAGTTAGTTCCAACAGGTTGTAGAGTAATTTTGCAGGGAAAAAAATGTTGGATATTGGGTTTAGTTTTCTTTTGTGTTTTATGATATAGACTAACCATCTCTTATGGATCCTAATTTTGGCGATTGTAGTGGAGATAATGCTTGTAGGTTTTGGTCTAATGGCAAACATAATTCCAACCAGTGGTATCAAAGTGACAGGTTTGTAGTTCATCTAGTAGATCCTAACTCTTGTTATTGTAGCAGAGACTAATCCCTGTGGATTTTGATCTAACCTAATTCCAACAAAAAATTTCTAAATTCCTTAATAATATCTTAAATAATAATTAGGATCTAAAAATACAATTATAAAAAATAGAAAATATAACCATAAAAAAATTCCCAAATTCGTTAATAATAACTTGAATAATTAATGAAGTCTAAAACTACAGTGATAAAAGATGAAAAATATTAAAAACTATATAGTAAGTTAATATTAAATTACTATATTTTATTATTATATCTTATCTATCGAATATCACATTATTTTCATAAAACTAACCCAATTAAAAAAAGAAGAAGTCCTTTTAGTTTTTGAGTTCTAGCAAGGAATACAGAGTAATTTTTTTGGAAAAAGTTCCTAAATCTCTTAACTAACAACTCCAACAATAATTAGAGTCTAAAAACAGCATATATAATATAGTACTTTACTATTTTTTTATCCTTTCATCTTATCTCCTGAAGATAATTACATTATTTTCATTCCACCAATAAAATTGGAAACTGTAAATCCAATCCTGATTGACTCATCTCAGAGTGCTCTGTCGTCCTTTCCCTTTCCAACGAGGTTTTGTGAGTTCTCTGCCCTCCTTTCCCAGGAGGTTTTCAGAAAATACACCAAGCCAAGGATGAAGGATAAAAACATTTTCTCATTTTACTTCTATGTATGTTTATCCTGTGATGTAAGAAGTATTTCTCATTCATATATATGCGCTTTAATACCTGAGAATGAGGATTCTTTGAGAGTTCGAACATTGCCCACTCTACAGTGATGAGAGTTGTGTCAGAGGCCTCGATGATTGGCTCCCATATCGACATCTCCAATTGTTTTTGGGTCAACTGTGGCGCTTCCTTCAGCAATACATCTAGATAACAGTTGGGTTCCTGATGCAGTAAACATAGAATCAGATTTGATTGCCTTAGAAGAATTCAAAAGAACTGGAATTTATGGGATAAATTATACCTTTCCAAAAGCAAGGAGCTTCTTTTGGTCTTCAATCAGAGCTCTGAGCACAGCGTTTCTTCTCCTGTCCATTCGTTTCATGTTCTCTTCCACGTGCTGGTAAGGAACCCACCTCAAATAAGGAAAGAAATCCCTCCAGTCCACTTCAATGGCACCTTTCATGGGATCAGCTACCAATATCTCGTAGATTTCCCATTTAGACAAATTACTGCCTATCTCTTCAACGTATATGGATTCGATGTCCCGGCCTATGACCTAGTTCTCGGAAACAGAAGCCATTATTGTTCATTATGTAGACTTCCGAACAAGCAGATTGAGGGAGAAAAAATAGACCACAAAGATTAGCGAGACTCTTATACTACTCACCGCTTTCAGAGCAAATGTAAACAGTTCATTGATGAAAATTTGCCTGAGGTTCACACCTTCCGCAGATACTGACTGGGAATGTATGTTATCCATTATGCTCTGCAACATACTTTCTCGAAGGGAATGGATGCTCTTCTGTTTCTGTTATCAACAAACAGATCTAATATTACCCAACTGAACCTGAACAATGCCCTGCAAAGCTGTAGAAGCCATTGGATTTGATTATTATTGCGATTCAACTATGATCTATTAAATGTGTCATTCTTCCGCCCCTTGGTCGTCTCTGATTATATAGATTTAAAACCAATTTATATTAAACACCGATTACCTGAGCTGCAGCTCCCAGAAGATTTGTGAGTATCAGTTTCTTGACCATGCGGTGGTACTCTCCATAATCGCTCATGGCAACCATAGTCTTCTCGCTGGTCAGGATTCGCAGAGCATTTGGTAATTTCCTGGTTGAGATGGCAGAGAATTTGGTGACCATTGCCTGTCAATTCAGATTCCATCCAGCCCCGTTCAAAATAATAATTAAACCGGGATAATCTATGACACTAATAGAAAATTGCAGTTTTACAAAACAGATAATTATGTTATAACTGATGTATTTATTTTAAAAGAACTGTTTTAAGCGGGTTTATGCTCATATATATCGATAGGTTTATGTTCTTTATTATAAGCCTCAGCTTATCAGTTTTTGGATGCTTTTTGACATGACACTATAGCATGTAATTTTCATTCATAATGGAAAGTAGGATCTTTTTCTTGGAAAAAAAAAAACTATAGCATGTAATTTTCATCCATAATGGAAAGTATGATTTTTTTTCTTGGAAACAAAAAAAAATTGCATTGTAGCTGTTTTAAATTAATAGAAACCAGGCATATCTATGAAAATTCCAGAAAAACCATTGCGGGGAACTTGAGTAAATCCCATGTCAGTTAACTCACTCATGCCAAAGCAAAACCAGCCATGAATTCACTTACTTCTTTCGCAACCTGCGTTGAATTAAGAACTACCAAAGACGTGGCTCCAGTGCGAATGGAATAAATAGGTCCGTATTTCCTGGCCCATTGCGTGAAAGTATGGTGGGGTTTCTTTTCACTCAGCTGTAGCAAGTTTCCAACGATGGGCCAGCCCGGCACAACTGCATTCAATGTTTCAGTATCAGAGTTTCTGTAATAGGATAATAAGAAACCAACCCAGAAGAAAGAAAATAGACAATTCTGATACCAGGTGGGTAGTTTTTTGATGGCCATCTACTGATCCACAGCAGCCTCACAATACAAATGGCTGCTGCAGCCATGAGAAAACCCCTGAACATGACTTCAACATCTTCCATCCTTCTAAGCAGTTCTGCTATGTGCCCAAAACTTAATCACTCCTTTTAAACTTTTGAAGCATCAAAGAATCTATTTTGAAGCATCAGTTCCTGGATCGTTATCCAAAGGAAAAACCAAATATCTGCAGAGCCGCTCATTGTCTTCCTCTATTCAATTTCTTGGAGTTTTCGTAAGATTCAAGATACTAAAGAAGAGGACGAGAAAGCTTATATGCGGTGCCGGAAGCAAGATGTCTGTGCTTGTATGCAGTGGCAGACGCAAGTTGAACGTAAGATTCCAAAAAATAAATAATACGACGAGCAAGTTTGCAAGCAATTGGTCCTTTTACAAATGTCGATAAAAATGTACGCAAAACATCAAATCTGAACAAAGAAAATCGGGATCCAAAATTTACAAATGACAAAATACTTTGTCCATTGTGCAACTATCTGCGTGCAATATTTGGATTTTACATTCATCCTGACATAAAAATCCAGGTGGCCTATTACAATAGGCTGTATTTTACTCCAGAATAATATATGGAAGAAGTATTTATACGGGCCTTAAACAGAATAGGCAAAAGTACATAACCTTAACGATTCCATAAGTATTTATACCGAATAAGCAAAAGTACATAAACTTAATAATTTCGAATCAGGTCTTTTAAGGTATAACGTATGGGCAAGAGCTAACCAGCCTGTCATAGGGCATTAAATCACTGGTTAACTATATGCCATTTAACTTTATAACACACTTCATTATTTTTCATTTATCTCGTTATGCGCCCGGGTGTGTTATAAAGTTAAAGGGCATGCAGATAATCAGTCATTTAATGCGCTATGGCAGGCTGGTTAGCTCTTGCCATATCATAACGTACCAGTGATAACATTAAATAGTTGGTAAATTGAACATATCAATATGTTCAATTTTTTATATAATTTATATGGTAAAAAAAAATCATAAAAATTAGCAGAACCATATTAAAAGATTCACATGGTGGCGTTTGATTGTATTTTTTATAAAATATTTTTGTATAAATGAATTGTGTGCATTTTTTTTTTTAATATATTGTAGTTTTATTTATTTTTAAAATATACTGAATAAGATTTACATGGTCGTATGTGATTGTATTTTTGTATAAATGAATTGTGTGCATGTAGTTTTATTTAATAAGATTTACATTGGTGAAACAGGACGATCTCTGAAAATAAGACTCAAAGAGCACGGAGCTGATATTAAAAATGGGAGATCCTGTATATCAGCCTTTGTAGAACACTCATCCAAGACCAAATATCATGTGTGTTTAGAATACACCAGAATCATTGCAAGGGAGGAGCATTATGAAAAGAGGAAAATCAGGGAGGCGATTGAAATTATGAAGCATCCTCAGAACCTCAACAGGGACAATTGGAGTGAGATTAGTGGAAATTGGCTCC
>APFE031398727.1:171302-199260 GCA_000404065.3 Pinus taeda
TAAATATATAAAAAATAAAAATAAAATTCATAGATCGGCTTATATATATAAAAAAATTTCTAGGTTTTGTATGGACATCATTCTAGTTCCTCATCTACGATACATCATTATAATCATCATCGTCATCATCCTTATAGGATGCGAGAGTACTTGCCTAAGGAGTTCAAGAAAGTCAAGCCTACTACATTTGATGGAGAGACGAAGAAACCAGAAAATGTAGAGGCATGGTTGCTTGGAATGAAGAAATTCTTCAAATTGCATAGTTATTCAGAGAACATGAAAGCTAATATAGCCACTTTCACTCTTAAAGGGAAGGTAGATGTTTGGTGGGAGGATGTAAATAATGTCAAGTGTATTCGGGAAGAAGACTTGATTTGGAATGAGTTTGAGAGGCTCTTCAAGAAGAATTACTTGTCATAGAGGTGCTATGATGGTAGAGTTAAGGAGTTCTATGAGCTACAGATGGGTTCTATGACACATGATGATGAGTACACTAGTAGATTCTTGGAGTTGTTGAGGTATGTGCCATATCTCAAGGAGGAGAAGGCTAAGATTCAAAGATTCATCAATGGATTGCCAACAACATATAGAGGCCAATTGAGTTTGATGACACTAGATCATTAGAGGAAGTCATCCATAAATTGAAGCATTGTTATGAGTAGTGAAAGTGAAAATTTTGAGCCTAAGCATGACTTGAAGGGAAATGAGAAAGTAAAAGGACAATGGCCACCAAAGTGGGGAAGAACTCAAGATGCAGGTGGGAAATAAAATGTTTCTCCTTACAAGGAGTTCAATGCATTTGAGAAGGGACATGTGACATAGTATGAAGAGCAACAGAGTAAAGGTGATAGTAGATCACCATTGCAGTGTTGGATATGTGGCAAAGATCATCATAAGAAGGATTGTCCATTATACCAAGGAGGTAGGACTCATATCTATAGTGCTTAGGAGGCGGAGATGGTTGGGGATGTCAGTCACAGTATTTCTCGGATTTATGCAGCTGTGGATAGCAGGCAGGTGAATCACCAAGCATCTATCATTGAGATGGACGGTAAGATTTGTGATCAAGTTATTTCTATTTTGATTGATCTTGGATCTAATTATAGTTATGTTAATCCTGGCCTGGTGGATAAGTGTGGCTTGAGAAAATAAGAGGATGCAGAGACTTGGTTGGTGCAGTTGGCTATAGGTACAAAGAAGAGAGTTCATCACTTGGTAAGAGCTTGTGCATTTGAGTTGAATAGTATGCCTACCGTAGCACATTTGAATGTATTACCACTAGGATCGTATAGTATGTTTTTGGGCATGGATTGGTTGTATCTTCACAGGACCAAGGAAGATTGCTATGACAAGGCTATTGAATGCCTAGATGATAATGGAGAGAGGAGAATCTTACAAGGGAAGAAGAAGCCTACATAAGTAAGGATCGTCACAGCTATGCAGGCTAAGTGCACTTGCAGAAAAGGGTGTGTGATGTTTGCAGTTCATAGTTCCAGTGACAAGGGTAAGGATGTTGAGGATGCATAAATATTCATGAGGTACCCTGTATTGCAGCAGTTTCAGGATGTGTTTCCAGCATAGATTCCAGAGTTACCTCTGCACAGGGAAGTATACTTTTCTATTGAGTTGGTATTAGGGGCAGCACCAGCATCAAAGGAACCTTATAAGATGAGCACTCCAAAGTTAGTAGAGTTAAAGTTGCAATTGAAGGAAATGCTTGATAAGGGGTACATTAGGCCAAGTGTATCACCTTGGGGTGCACCAGTATTGTTCGTGAAGAAGAAGGATGGGACTCTTGGATTGTGTATTAATTATAGGCAGCTGAACAAGGTGACGATCAAGAACAAGTATCCATTACCAAGGATTGACGATTTGTTTGATCAGTTGAAGGGAGAAGCAATGTTCTCAAAGATTGACTTGAGATCAGGGTACCATCAATTACACATCAAAGAAGAGGACATCTACAAGACTGCCTTTACGACCAGGTATGGTAATTATGAGTTTTTTGTAGTTCCTTTTGGTTTCACTAATGCTCCAACTACTTTTATGTGTTTGATGAATAGTGTGTTGCTTCCTTATTTGGACAAGTTTGTTATTGTATTCATTGATGACATCTTGGTATATTCTAAGAATGAGGAAGAGCATGTCGAGCATTTAGCAATAGTGTTGAGATTGTTAAGAGATCATTAGTTGTATGCTAATCTTATCAAGTGTAGTTCCTTTCAAACAGAAGTACACTACTTGGTACATGTTGTTTCCGAGAATTCCATAGCAGTAGACCCAGAAAAGATGAAGGCTATCATGGAGTAGTCAACTCCTAGAAATGTGGAGGAAGTGAGATCATTCATGGGCTTAGCAGGTTACTACAAGAGGTTCATTAGGAATTTCTCATGCATTGCATATCCTATTACATCATTACAAAGGAAAGATAAGAAGTTTGAATGGATAGAGGAGTGTGCAGCCAATTTTGAAGAGTTGTTGACAAATGCTCCATTGTTAAAGATTGCACATCTGGATAAAGAGTTTGCAATATGTACAAATGCTTGCAAGAGAGGGTTTGCTAGAGTCCTTATGCAGGAAGGACAAACGATATGCTATGAGTATAGGAAACTGAATGAGCATAAGCAGAAGTATATGACTCGTGATCTTCAGTTGAAATCTATTATTCATTTCTTGAAAATTTGGAGACATTATCTTCTTGGCAGGAGGTTTGTGTTGATGAGTGATCATAGAGGGTTGAGATATTTATTTGACCAACCGAATTTAAATGCTTGGCAAGCTAGATGGTTGGCTACCCTTAGTGAGTTTGACTTTGAGATCAGGTACATTAATGGAAACGATAACATGGTTGTAGATGCTCTCAGCAGGAAAGCGCAGATGTACCATGTTGCAGTAGTGAGATCATATAGGAGAGATATATAGGATAGGATCTTACAGGAAGTACAATAGGATGACAGGTACATGGAGCTTACTCTCAAGTTACAACAAGGTACAGGTGATCAATATGGGGATTCTCATCTTATAATAGATGGCTTGGTGATATTTAGGAATAGGATCTATGTGTTGGATGATAGTGAACTAAAGAAGCTTATCTTGAGGGAGCTTCATGTAAAACCATATTTGGGTCACCCATGATGTAAGAAGACGTTGATAACCATAAAGAAGTTCTACTACTAGCCGAATCTAATGAAGAAAGTGGCAGAGTTCATGGCGAGATGTTTGGACTGTAAGCAGGTCAAAGCAAAGTGTAAGCATCCCGGTGGGTTGCTTCAACCAATCCTGATTCTAGAATGGAAATGGGAGGTCATTTCCATGGATTTCATTACAGGTATTCTGAGAACCTCAAGGCAACATGATTCTATCATGGTTGTGGTCGAAAGGTTGAGAAAGGTAGCTCACTTAATTCCAATGAAGACTACTTATTCATTAGTGAGTTAATGATCAGGTGCTCAAAAAATAGCTCAAAATTCAAAGTTATTGGATCAGTGTGGAACCTCAACGACTGCATAGTTCTCATCATCCTGAATACAATGAAACTCATTTCATGCAAAACGGACACCATATGCTCCCAAAATTATGTTATGTTCACTTTCCCAAACACGTGAATTTTTGAAAAGAATTGATAGCCTAGTCAGCAGTCCGCACTGTTGACTAGCAATGACTAGGCATGTGTATGTGGCAGGTTGACTAGTCAATGGGCTTAGTGAATCGTGTTGTGCCAAGTGACGCATTTTCATTGGTGCAATTTGGTGTATTACTATTGGTTGGTTGGTGGGCCAACCATGGGCTGACATGTGGCCCAGCCGGAGGCTGCCACGTGGCAGCCCGAGGGCCACCAAAATTATGGGTCAAGTTCGGGCAGAGGCAGCAGGGGTCGAACCCTCAACCAACAACAACTGAGCAAAGCCAACAACCAACGTGCCATTCAATTTAGTTCTTCATCATAAAGAACTATGCGCATATTTGAAGTTTATTAATGTGGCATTCAAGGGTAGGGCCAATTGTGGGGGTCGTCCCTTGGTCACACCACTAGCACATGACCACCGACAGAGAGGAGCAAGGGGGTCCGACTGATGAGGGTAGGCCGTTGGCCTTAACCTCAGGCATGTGGCCCCCCACATTCCCAAACTTTTCAAACTTTAGGCCTTAGAGGCCGAATTAAGGCACCCACAATTTGCGCCAGTTTTTGGGCAAAATGGCACTCCGTTAGCACATTTTAGGGAGAAATTATGGGTTAGGTGTCATATTTTGGGGAGTTTGTGGAGCAAATAGAAGCAAGAATTGGAAAAATGATAACTTCATGGGTTTTTTACTAAATCAGGTGTAGAAGGAGGCTACATAGACATTTTTGGGTATTCTAGAGCCATTGGAATAGGTTTCAAAGCTTTCTGAACATTGTAAAATGATGTATTCACATTTTTTAGCATAATAGAGAGGGAACAACCATTGGAAGCTGGACCAAGGAGACGTAGCCCAGGAGGGGTGAACTCCTTCATCATGCGTTGTTGTGATATTGTTTATGGTGATGTTTATGTATGTTATATGTTGTTGTTCAGTCATTTGTTTATGTTAATTTGCACATAAAAATTACATAAAAACACTCAAAAACTCATGTTTAAACTTGCAAATAATTTCATAAATCCAAAAGCACATTTAATATATTTTGAGAAGGAATTTTATCACATCAAAACTAATTTTCCCAATCAGATCAAGTTTGGTATTAGAGCTCTTGGTTTTCTTTGTGCAAGAAGGATTTAACTATTTACAAGTGAATGTCATGCTTACAAGGTTGAAACTCAAGAGAGGAGAAGGGAAGCTGGTTGAAAGCCCTAAATTTGGGTCAAGGGGAAGGAGGGAAACGTTGCCAAAATCTCCACCACTAGTTCTTCCTCAAGTTGCAGTTGAGACTCTAGTGAGCATGTCTCATGAAGGAGAACCTACAAACATGATAGAGGATGACAAGGTCTTCAAGAAGACTTTCTTTGATATGACAGATATGGTGAAGGTCGTCTATGAAGAGAGGAATACCAAACTGCAGGGTGAAAGCTCCAAACCTCCCAAAGTAGAAGGTTCTTTAGGAGGAGGAGGTAATGGAAATGGAGGTAAACCTTCACCCACTCCACCGTCTTCTTCATCTTCTTCTTCACATGCATCTTGAACCTCTTCCACTAGCACAACCCTTACTCATACTCATCAACATACCTCAAAAGGAACTGGTAAATCACCCTTGTTAAAACTTGATGTTAAATTTGAACTGCCCATGTATGATGGTGAAGTGAATATAGAGAAGCTTGACAATTGGGTTCGTCAGTTGGAGGTCTATTTCAGAATTCAAAACCTTCAAGAGGATGACATAAAGATTCAATTGGCTTCCTTGAGGCTAGAGGGTGTAGCACTAGTATGGTGGGAATCAAAGACACAATAAGAGATAAAAGAACACTGTAAGATCTCAATTTCTTGGTCTAATTTCATTTCTGCAATTAAAATACAATTCTACCATCTAGATTATATGCAGAAAACCATCATGAATTGGAAAATGTTTAGACAACTTAAAGGTCAAAATGTGCAAGATTACACCCAAGAATTCACAAAAAGGTCTTTAATGTTAGGTGTAGTTGTGCAATCACAAGACACATTGTTGAAGTACATAGGGGGATTACACGGTTACCTTAGGCATACTATCCTTATGTTTAATCCCATTAATCTAAATGAGGTGTGTGTGCAAGCCACTCACCTTGAGGCAAGAGGGAAAAGCACTCTAGAAGAGGGTAGTAAAAATCCATTTAAGGGTAAAGGGAAAAAAAAGGGTTTCAAAGGGAAGGGAAATAAAAATGCCTCCATTAAGAAGTAAGGAGAGAAATTAACATGCAAGAATTGTTCTAAAGATGGTCATGACGAAGCTCATTGTTGGAAGCTTCCTCCCGAAATGAAACCAAAGAAATTCACTAGCAAGGCAAAGCAAAAGACAACTGCAACCACTAAACAGGATTTGGGATCTGATTCAGGTGATGAAACTAAAATTAAAACGATGGGTATGAAGGGAAAATAATCCATTCCTAACACTAGTACTTCAAATTTACACAATGAAACTCCAAATGAGAAGAAAAGGATAGAACTTTTTCACATAAGGGTGATCTCAAAACATAGAAGAATTGATACTCTTTTTTATAATGGCTCTCAAGCTAATCTCATCTCTCAAAACATTGTCAAAAGTTTAAACTTGGAAACCATTCCACATCATAAACCATATCCACTAGAATGGGTGTGTGACAATGCACAATTGCAAGTAACTAGAAAGTGTAAACTGAAATTCACCATTACTGCAAATTTCATAGATAAAGTGGAGCTTGATGTTGTGCCATTAGACATATGTGGTATAGTTTTGGGTAGCTTGTATCTCTATGATAGAAAAGATATCATCCACATACATGAAAACAAATACCATTTGTTCAAAGATGGAGTAGAATATATTGTGAGAGCTCATATCAAGAAACTAAATTTTTCACTTGTTAATGTAGGGCGGATGAAAAGACTAGTGAATTTATGCAAGAATTTTGTGCTTCTAATGGTCAAACCCAAGAATGATGTTGATAATGAAGCTTTTCAAGGTTGTGATTCAAAATTGAAATCTGAATTAGTTGATGATGTTAACCAATATGATGAGATGTTTCAGGAACCAAAAGGATTACCTTCCAAGAGAGGAATCCAACATGAGATATAGTTGTAGCAAGATATTCCTCTTCCTAACATTGGCATGTATAGGATGTCAGTGATGGAAAGTGTGAAAAAAAAAATAAAAAAAAAAAATCAAGATTTGTTGGATAAAGGGATCATCATGCCAAGTTCTTCGCCATGTGGTTCACCTATTGTTTTAGTGCCAAAGAAGGATGGAACATGGCACATGTGTGTGGACTTTTGTGCATTGAACAAGATTACGGTAAAGAACTGTTACCCACTCCCTAGAATAGATGATTTACTTGATCAATTGAAAGATGCAAATTATTTTACTAAGTTTGACATAAGGAGTGGCTACCATCAAATTAGAGTTGTTGAAGTAGAAATTTCGAAGACAACATTCAAAACAAAACAAGGTTTGTTTGAATGGCTAGTTATGCCTTTTGGTTGAAGTAATGCTCCTGCTACCTTCATGCGTGTGATGAATGATGTGTTGAGGCCATTTCTTGATGAGTTTGTTATAGTATACTTGGACGACATCTTAATTTTCAATGAATCTCGTGATGAACATGTCATGCATGTGAGAAAAGTACTTGATTTCTTAAAGAAAGAACAGTTGTATCTAAAGATGTCAAAGTGTGAGTTTGGAAAAACTTCTTTAGTTTACTTGGGTCATATTGTTGGAGGAGGTGAGCTGAAAATAGATCCCTCCAAGGTTGGTGCCATTTTGAATTGGCTAAGGCCCAAGGCAGTTACTGAGGTAAGAAGTTTTTTGGGAGCAGTCCAATATTGGAGGAAATTTATTGCTAACTTTTCTTCTATAGCAGCTCCTTTGCATGAATTGACAAGTGTTAAAAAGGTTTCTTAGTGGGGAGGCAAATAGAAAAAGGCCTTTGATGCATTGAAGGAAAAGATCAGTTCAACTCTAATACTTGCAATTCCAAACTTGAGGCAGTCATTTGAGATCCAAGTTGATGCTAGTGACTGCGACATGGGTGCATTCCTCATGCAACATGGTAAGCCTATATGTTTTCATTCGGAAACTTTCAATGGTGCAATGATTAATTATCCTACATATGAAAAGGAATTGTATGCATTGTTGCAAAGTGTGAAAAAGTGGAAACACTACTTGATGGGTAAGGAAACAATCATTCACACTGATCATCAGCCATTGGAATACTTGCAATCTCAATCTAATTTTCATAAATCAAGGCACTTTCGATGGGTGGGTTTTCTTCAACAATTCCACTTGGTAATAAGGTATAAGAAATGTATCTACAATAAAGTTGATGATATGCTTTCTAGGCCTATTATTAGTGTAGATACTTTACTCAAGCATAATTCTATTTTACATGAAAGTTATATTGAGCAATATGCATTAGACAATGAATTTCAGGATGTTTATGCAAGCTTGAGTCAAGGTAACCAAGTAGATGAATTGGATTATCATTTGCATGATAACTTGTTGTACCATCTTGGAAAGCTTTGCATTCCACAGGGAGAAAGACTCAACATCATAAGATCTACAGAGGCATTGTTATTGGCCTCGTATGCTTGAAAGTGTGTCATGTTTTATTAAAGGATGTTCATTATGTGCAGTCAGTAAGCCTAGCAATAGGAAGTTAGGATTGTACACACCACTTCTAGTTCCTTCACGACCATGGGAGAGTGTTTCTATGGATTTTTTAGGAGGTCTTCCATTATCAAAAAGAGGTCATGATTATTTGTATGTAGTTGTGGATAGGTTCAGCAAAATGTGTATTTTGATGCCATCAAAAAATAAAATTACAGCTAAACAAACTGCTCAGTTATTCTTTCAGAATGTATGGGTGCATTTTGGATTACCCACATCCATTGTTATTGATCGAGATTCTTGCTTTGTTGGGAATTTTTGGTCAAGCTTGTGGGGATTCATGGACACCAAATTGAAAAAGAATACAACATTTCATCCACAAACAAATGGTCAAATAAAGGTGGTGAACATGAAAGTGATACATCTTCTTCGTGGGTATTGCAACAAGCACCCTAAGTTGTGGGATGAACATTTGCACTATATTCAGCATTCTTACAACTGGGTCAAGCACTCTTCAGCTCAAACATTGCCATTTGAAGCATATTTGGGGTACCTACCTAAGCCTCCTTTGGATTTCATTTTTTTGAAAGATGTTTCTATTGATGGCCATAGTGACATAGACAAAGCAAGAAGGTTAATTGAACAAATCCAATTAGTACACCAAAGAGTTCAAGAACAACTTGAAAAGATCCAAGGTAAGTACAAAGCAAGGCAGGACAAGCATCGTGTAGATCACAAGTTCCAAGTCGCTCATGAATTTTGGCTTCACATTAGCAAAGAGAGGCTCCAAGGAGAAGATAAAAAGCCAAAACCAATTAGATATGGTCCAATCAGAATTTTGGAAAAGTTTGGTAACAATGCCTTCAGGTTCGATTTGCCTTCATATATGCAAATTTATGTTGTTGTTAATGTTGAGAACTTAAGGTTGTATGAGCCTCCTTTGACTGAAGATCAAGAAAAAAATGTCCAAATTCCTTCCATTGAGTATTTTTCACCTGAATACCTTGATGAACTACAACAAGACACCATTCTTGACAGAAGAACAAGGTCTTCAAAACTAGAAAATGTGGATTACCTTCGAGTGAGGCTCAAGGGAGCAAATCCTTCAAAGGCCAAATGGATCGAGATTGAAAAGGTGAGGGAACTGTACCCTCACCTACTAGACAAATGAAAGTGACCTTTTGGGGTCCAAAAGGCTTCCATGGGAAGGAATGATCAAGTGCTGAATATTCAAAGTTGTCAAATAGGTGTGGAGCCTAGACGATCATGTATTGCCCGTCGTCCTGAACCCAGCAAAACTCCCAAACATGAAATTTTTTGAAAAAAATTGATAGCCTAGTCAGCAGTCTGTACTGCTGACATGGCGTTGATTGGGCAAGTGTATGTGGTAGCCTAACTAGTCAACGGGCTTAGCGAATTGTGTTGTACCAAGTGGTGCATTTTCATTGATGCAATTTGGCGTATTATTATTGGTTGGTTGGTGGCCAACCACGAGCTGACACGTGGCCGAACTGGAGGCCACCACATGGCAGCCCAAGGGCCACCAAAATTATGGGTCAAGTCCAGGTAGAGGCAGTGGTGGTCGAACCCGTGACCAACAACAACCAATCAAATCCAATAACCAACACACCATTCAGTTTAGTTCTTAACCATAAAGAAATCCACGCATATTAGAAGTTTATTAATGCACCATTTGGGTGTAGGGCTAGCCCGTGCAGGCTAGCCCTTAGTCATATCACTAGCACATGACCACTAGCAGAGAGGACTAGGGGGGCTCGACCAGCGGGGGTGGATCGTTGGCCTTAGCCCCAAGCACATGGCCCCCCACGTGCCCAAACTTTTCAAACTTTATGCCTTAGAGGCCAAATTAAGGCGCCCACAATTTGCACTGGTTTTTAGGCAAAATGGCACTCCGTTAGGACATTCTGGGGTGAAATTGTGGGTTAGGTGCCAGATTTTGGGGAGTTTGTAGAGCGAATAGTAGCCAAACTTAATAAAATCATAACTTGATGAGTTTTTTACCAAATCAAGCGCAGAAGGACACTACACAGGCATTTTTGGGCATTCTAGAACCATTGGAACCGATTATAGAGCTTTTTGAGTGTTGTAAACTAATGTATTCACATTTTTTAGCATAATAGAGAGGGCTAAGCCCTTGGAAGCTGGACCAAGGAGACGTAGCCCAAGAAGGGTGAACTCATTCATCATGTGTTTTTATGATACTATTTATGGTGATGTTTATGTCTATTATATGTTGTTGTTTAGTCATTTGTTTATGTTAATTTTCACATAAAAATTACATAAAAGCACACAAAACCCCATGTTTAAAATTGCAAATAATTTCATCAATACTCAAGCACATTTAATATATTCTGAAAAGGAATTTTAGCATGGAAAATTTAATTTTCCCAATCAAATCAGTTAGCATAGGTCTTCATCAAGGAGATCGTAAGATTGCATGGTGTTCCGAAGAAGATTGTGTCAGGTAGGGATGCCAAGTTCACTTCTGAGTTTTGAAAGGAGTTATTTTCAAGATTGGGGACAAAGTTGGCCTTCAACACAAATTTATCATCCATAGACAAATGGAAAAACAGAGAGGGTCAATAGGATATTGGAGGACATGTTGAGGATGTATGTCATGCATTAATAGAGGAGATGGGAGGAGTACCTTCCATTGGTTGAGTTTGCATAAAACAATGTTTATCAAGAGTCATTGATGATGAGTCTGTTTGATGCACTATATGGGCGGTGTTGTAACACTCCCATCAGCTGGAGTGATCTAGTGAACAAGGTACTTATTGGATCATACAAGTTGACATACATGGAATAGGAAATGCGGGTTATAAAGAAAAATATAAAGGCAGCACTTGACAGGTAGAAATGTTATGCAGACCAAAATAGGGCATTTAAGGAGTTTCAAGTTGGGGAGCATCTGTATTTGTGCATCGAGCCCAAGAAGAGATCCTTGAGGATTGGATCATGTGCCAAGTTGGCACCACGGTATTGTGGACCTTTTGAAATCCTTGAGAGGATTGGACCAATGGCCTTCAGACTTGCACTGCCTCCGATAGTGAAATTCCATGATGTTTTTCATGTTTCATTGCTTAAAAGATATGTAAAGAATGTTGATCATGTTATTGATTGGTTTGTATTGCAGGTGGAGAAAGAAGGAGAATTATAGTCAGAACCCCAATGCATATTACAGCGGAAACATCTCGTGCTCCGGAACAGAACACTCGAGTAGGTTAAAGTGCATTGGAAACACTGGGCCTAATGAAGCTACATGGGTGATAATTGATCAGATGTGGGTTGTGTATCCTTCATTTTTTTCTGGTGAAGGAAAATAAGTCGTGGTATTTATACAAATTTATATATGGTTGCTAAATTATAAAGCTCCAATAAGTGATATGGTTGTCATGTTGTCATATTTTACATCATGGTTTTGCTTTTAAGTAGGATGTTATTGTAAATACTGCAACAAGATGAGTTATAAAGCTCCATAGGCAGTATATATTTTCTCTTTAGTTGTTTTTCTAGGTCTAGGTGTGGCTTAACACTGAGGACAGTGTTCCCCTAAGGGGGAGCGATCTGTAACAACCCTGGGTTAAAAGTTCATGTAATAAAAGTTAATAAAAGTAAAATAATACCACGACAAGGGACACTTATTCCGCGCTGAATTTTGGGCAAAATATCCTAGTGGGTATCACTTGTTGTGTTTTATGGCTAAGGGGAAATTTGTAAAGGCAACGGCTAAGAATCTTGGAAAGGAAAAAAGGTATTTTTAGCACAATGTTTATGAAATAATGGAAATTAGGAGAAAAGGAAGGTGAAAGGTCACTCATTGCATGTGAGGAGGAAAATGAAGAAAAATAATGGAAAATTGAAGAAATTAGAGGCCTTGTCAATAAAAATAGCTAAGAGCATCAGTTGGCAGCTTATTGTAAGCTTATTGTCAGTTATTGTTAGAATTTGTCTCAAGAGGAGAAAGCACCAAGCAGAGAAAGATAGTAAGAAAGCAAGGAAAGGAAAGGAAAAGAAAAGAAGGACAAGGAAAGTAAAGGAAGGCAAGGATCAAGCAGCTTCAGTGGGAATACTTGCAGGTAAAATATTGCATCTATGATTTCCTAACTGGTTTTGACATGCATGGTATGTGCATGTTGGTATATGGTTCTTTTGTTGTCATTGGCATGGATTTGTCAGGATTTGATAGTGGATTCTATCCTAGCCTTGTCATTTTTGGATAACCATGGTGTGATGGGATTGTTCTTGGTTGAAATTTGGATTGTCGGATGGTTTTGGAATATGGGGTGAGGTGGTCTCATGAAAATTCCCAAAGGCCTAGGAATCCCTTGACCAGTAATGGTGGGATACGCAATAAAGACTGAGGGTGGAGACAGGAAAATTCCTCAAGGGTGGTGAAGAAATTTTGAGGCATCCAAGCTTGGTTCAGTTTTGTGATCTTGACACCAGTTTAGGTGTGATCATGGTATGGTGAGGGTGGAGGTGGTTTAACCTCTGGATTCCCTTGGTTGTTTATGGATTTGTTTTTCCCATGAGATCCCACATTCATGCTTGGAATATGTCATGGGGGTGATTGGCTAAAAGAAAGAACTTGTTCATCCAATCTATGGTCGAGTGGAACATGGAAGTCTCGAACCCAGTAGGTAATTTCGTATGTTTAATAGAAGCTAAGTTTCTCTTTCTTTTGGTAATTAAATGTACTTGTTATTATGTGTCTTTAGTGGTTGTTCTCTTATGGTTATTTATCTGGTTATATGTTGGTTATAGGCATGGTTATATAATAGATCTTAGTCATGGCTCTATTCATGATTTTACTCATAACTGAATAAATAATGAATACAAGACCCAATTTATGTTATGAAAAATAATGTGAGAAGGTAGAGACCCTTCTTGTTAAACCTCAAATAATTTTTTATTCCCTTATGTTCAGACTTGCTTTCATGACCTGTAGGTGGCATATGTATCAAGTGTTTGAAAAAATGTCAATCCTAGTTGGGGATGATTAGGTCAAGTCCTGGTTCTAGTTTTTGGTTTACAAGCATTGTCTTCATGGCTTTTCTGAGTTTTGGAAGTTTCATGGATTTCTGGGTAGAGGCTTAGCCCTAGCCCTGGAAGGTAGCCTTAATTCTCAATGTCATTAGAATAACATTGGCAGATAAAGCCACAGTCGCACTGATACAGACCTATGGGAGCAACTGGGAACCCATAGTCGCATGGAGGCCTTGGAAAGGGAGTGGTTGGGGCTCTAGGTCAGGGAAAAGGTGAGTTGTCTCAAGTATTTGACACCTGGAGGGGCTGGGTTACTCTTGGAGGTCATGTGGCACCTAAGGGAAGTTAGCAAGGTCTTGTTGTGTCAAATCCATTTCCTTAAGGTCATCTAGGAGGTTGAGTCATATCATAATAAACCCTCATCTCATGTTTACCCTAAGTAAGCCAATTAAAGTGGGTAGATGTGAGAGGAGGTGATGTTACAACCTTCAACAATAAATATTGGTTTAGGGCCTTCAGGCTACTTCTTGGTGCTAAGAGGAGGCTTTCCACGTACTTTAGCCTCCAATCGACCATTGTTTTTTCTTCTTAACAAGGGATCCTCTGCATACCTAAATGGTTACATGTGCTCAATTTCTACATGAATTTTCTTCTTGATAATCTTGTTATGAACCTAAATATCAATTAGAATTTCGTCAGATGGTAAAAAGAAGACAAATAAAACTCCATTGCATTCCCACAATTTTTACCACAATTATGTACTCTAACACTCATATGAAAAGACAAGAGCGCACTTAATTTTTTTATAAAATGGATGAACCATGGGCATTATATTTCAAGTTCATTATCAATATTGATTCATTTAATCACATTCTGGGAAACTTGCATCTCCAATCGTAAGCACTTTGGGATTGGATGCAATTTCTTCATTGCAATTACTGTACAACATTTATGCAAATTTTGCAAGACAAGTACTTGTAGTCATACATGCTGGGTGCAAAATATGGAGACACAAAATGCCCCATGTATTTTCCCCATATCCAAGAAGATGGTTGAAAGAAGAGTAGTTGGCACTGGGCTAAGCAAAAATGTATGACATAACACCCAGTTGTGCAAACCAGGTTACATCATGTTCATATAATTAGATCACAAGGCTTATTCTGCCATGATGAAAGTGTTGGATGGTATTTCCAGGAAGTTTCAAAACAACTAGAATTCCTTGAGAAAAATATCTATAAATACAACTTAATAATGAAAATGAACATATATAACCATATCAAAAAATGATTTGGCGTTGATACAAAGAGTACAAAAGGCATGATAAATTAGATGAGTATAAAAATAATCCAACAAATTCAGTACCCCAAATACTCTAGTAGAAAAGAAAGCTCTCTAAATCTACACAATCACTCTAAACCATAGTAATCAGTTCTCCTGGGTTGCAATAGCTGAAACTCTTGAAACTTGGTAGTGGTATGTATGTTAAAGAAAATTAATACTAAAAAGAAAACCAATAATCGAACCAATCTTATAGCGGTACAACATAATTATACCTTTTCAACCAAAGTTGAATCCACAAAAAGGAACTATTGATGATTTGTGCCAACATTGAATGTTGGTTGTGTAGTATCTCTAGTGGCAGGTAACTTCTGGTCATCTTCATCATCTTCCAACCAATAAGTTTCAAGAATATTTACTACCTTCTCATAAATTTCATTATTGTCATGTGTTTGCAATTGCTAAACCTTTTCAAGTCCTTCAGCATCATCAATATGATGTGCATAGAGATTTACATGTCTAGTGTTCCCCAAGTCCTTCTCTACTTCCCCAACTTTCAAAATATTCCTTAGCCCTTCAAGACAAACAATTACAATTCTTGGGTCTAGACAGACTAGAAGATCAGATAGAGGCTTAATGCATTCCTGATTCACAAGATATGTACAAACAAAAGAAATAATTAGTAGTTTGTCTCATTGCATCAACTAACACAAGTTCTTGAACATCTACATCACACTAACAATTATCAACAAACATATCTTATTAAATTACATCTTGTAAGTTGATCCCTTTGTTAGATAACCCATTTTAGCAATGCTTGTGCTGATCATATTTATTCATTAAATACATACTTGATTTGATCATGTGTGCAACCAAAAGTAGCATTAGATATAGCCCATGTTGCTTCTTTCTTGATATCAAACTCAATAATTTGCAGCAACTGTACAAGAGAAGGAATGATCTTTCCATTGATCATAGCTTGTAAACCAATCCAAAATCAGGATACATAAACTTAAATAACATTTTTATAAGGAACGCTACATTCAATGAAGTGTCATTCTTAAACTATAAAGAAGTAGCTAAGGAACATGTATTTGATCTTTGTTTCCTACAGCTATGTTTGAGATGGTCCACAATGCCTCCTTCTTGATACTTTTATTATGATTATGGGTCAACAATTTCAAGAGGTAGGGAAGTTATTGATTGTTGATAATGTACTGAGGCAACACATCCCCACAAAATTACTTGAGAAAATAATCTAGCAAATAAAACATAAGTATTCACACTATCCTAAATAATTCACTGAAGCATTTAATTAACGTGGGGGATTTTATAGAAGATTAATTAAATCTCCACTTGGATGTGTGCACCATAGATTGACCTACAATATTTTGAGTTTCAAACCAAATGCCAATAGAGACAGGATAAACCTGATTATGTATATTATCTCCAGTTACAATATTGTCCACAGTCTGGAGAGCATGGATAAGAACAGATGGATATGGATGAGTGTAAAGACAAAACATGTAGAATTGAAATTTTCAAATGTTTTAAAGAAAAAGAATAGCACTAATAAACCTCTAATGTTTATCTAAGGACATAAATCTTGAACTAATAGAACACATTCTTAACCATAATATTTAATATCCTTACACGAAATACACCTATCTACAATGTTAACAATAGGTGGAAGCTCAAAAATGTTCATCAATTTTTCAGTGTTTATGCTTACAGTAGAAGCTCAACCAATATTTGACAGACACTAGCCTCAACCTGAATTTTATCATATGTTCCATCAAAAATATAAGACTTAACCCAGCAAGAATTTGTTAAGACTTCTTCATCATTTGAAAGAATCAAATTCTCAATTGTTGGTAGTGTTGGCTTTGTCTGTGAGAAAATGGTTTATGAAAATTTCAGCCCTGCAACATATATTTCTATGGAAAAGGATGAAAAATTGATATAACAAGCAAAGCAAAATTATTTTAAAAATCAACAATATAAATTCCCTACCTAGTTGAATGCAGGTTGTGGTTTGCCTCGACAAAAATTAGACAAGGTCCAAGTGGCATTTCTCAACATAGAAAGCTTAGCATGATCATTCAGTTGAGAAAGGAGTGGCATCAGGACACCATGGCTGAGAACTAGATTTTTGCATTTAGGCAAGTCACCGACCACATTTCCCAATGCCAAAACAACCTATTAATGTAAAAAGACAAGATATTAAACAATAATGGAATTATAGGCCAAATACAGAAACAAAAACTTGGACTAAATTTCTTGGAAAAATTCTCTATTGCAGAATATAAATATTGGACAAAAAATTTGTATCAGAAACATTAAAAAAGGGTTCCCTAACCTGCTCACAAACATCATCACTTGGTGAACTTAGTAGTTGCACAAATATTGGCAAATCTCCACGGTCAATCACAACTCGTGTATGCTCTGATGCTCCTGAAGCTATGTTTTTCAAAGCCTGTGTTGCTTCAAAATGTAATCAAGTAGGAAAAAAACCACAAAGCCACTTTCATACCACTAAAACATTATTTCCTATAAGAGAAAGAAAACATAATCCCTCAAACCTCTCATGAAATAATCAATCAAGTACACTCTTTCTTTTTATCATGTATACATAAAATAATTGGGGCCTTCACCTGTAGCTGTGGAAAATCATGCCTCACCAAGAATTCAACAAAGTGAGGAAGAACACCTGCATCAATAACTTCCTCTATAGGATGACTATGCTCTATCAAAAGTACAAAAAAAAAGGTCATCTTCCTGGTGGAAAAAACAAACCCAAACAAAATGGCAGTTCATTGACAATTAATACATAATATTTGATGTAAATACCAATTGAAAGTAACTTTTGGAATTGGATCGTTGCTTCAAGTTACGGGTTAGGTTCATCATACCATACTCTTGCAACCATAGCAGGAAGACTCTCCAACTGCAAAAATAAAAAACAAAATAAAATAAAATAAAACTGATCAAAAAAGGAAACAAAAATGTCAAATAAGGTCATAGATGCCACAACATAGTGGTATATATTCCTCTATATATAAACTGGCTAGGTTTAGTTAAGTAATGATATCGCAAAGAATCTTTGAATTAATGCAATACAAAGCTCTATAGGGGTATTAAACCCAAATCTTTCATCTACCCCTTAATCACACCATGCTTGACCATCTTGAAGATTCAATATTGACAAATATGACTATAACTTTAAGAGTAGACACCACAATCTAGGGGTACAAATTCCATTGAGATTTAACCCTTAGAAAAAAATACCTAGAATTATTTAGCTAGAGTTATCACAACAACTAAACAGGGTGTATCACAAATATTGGCCACATTAACTAAACAACATATTCTAAGGGGGATTGGTCTTGGTTTACCACTTGAAGACATCTAGCTTGGCTATCCAGCAACAATTGAACTCGATGCATCACAACAATTATTTGCATTAACAAAACAACACATTCTAAGGGGGGATTTACCACTTTATCACATCCATCTTGACCATCGTGGCTTCAAGATAGGATTTAATCCCTAGAACAAACCATTTAAACGTATTACACTAGATTTATCACAACATATCGTAACAATTGAACTAGGTGTATCACAACAATTGGTCACATTAGTAAAACACCATTCTAAGAGGAATTGGTCTCGATTTACCACTTGACCACATCCATCTTGATCATCTTGGCTTCAATATAACTAAGTGTTATTGTTATTGAATGCATTTATCAAGAAATCAACATGCCAACCACACTTAATTTCACAAATTTAATGACGATGGAGTCAATTTCATGCAAATACATACAAAAACATATTGAATGAGATGGAACTAGTGATAACTAGCAACATGAATTTATGTTTTTTTGGCTTAAAATGTTAACAATGCTTAATGTTGCAAAGAAAAGTTGATGGCACTATAAATAATATCATTAACCTTCTAGATAATGACTAAGGAATGCTTGACACATCCATTCTTGAAACCTAAATGCACATGGCATATGAAAATGTATTCTAAGCAGAAAGAATTCAACTGTCATTCTAACAGATTTTGAAGCATGGAAATACAAAATGACAAAACAGTGAAATAGAGAATAGCATTTGAAAGTGAAAGATTCAAGAAGGAGGTTTACCACTTAGGAGCTCCTAGTAGCCAGTCATTTTGATGAGCCTGGTGGGAGAATTTTTTGCATGTGGTGCCAAAGAAAAATGCTTGGAGCTTCTCCTCTACCAAATTTCACAAAATTACCAAGAGGAAGAGGTCTCTTGGTCTCAATAGGCATTTTGTACTTGATCAACAATTTTAACTGCATTGTTTCCTGGTAAATTATAAATGCAAACTCCAACCTCAACATTGTAGCATTGAGATGAATCAAACATTTTACCATATTAAGGCCAATATTTTTATGATACAGAGATGTTCCTAGTAAAGTATATAATGAATCCAATATTTGTAGTTACAACAAGAAGTAGTCTGAATAGGCTAGTAATTTCGAAATGTAGACATTTTCTTTAAGTTTGTTTGCTAAAAGTTTGTTTGTTCATTGAAACAATTACAATGGTGATGAACCTGAGTTATATAAAAGACTAGAAATGATACTAAATGACCATAAAGAAACAATGTCATATTATCAGTTGTTACATTGAACGTATAGAATTTTAAATGGCAACAAAGATTAGAAAATAACATTTAAAAATGACAAGAAAAAGTATTTAAACCAGTATGGATCTTATCTATTTTAGCAAGAATCTTATAATTTGTAAGGAAGAAGTTGAACAACAAAAAATAATTTTCAAGTACATATCGTACTTGATCTCTTTCTTTTGCAATATTTTTTTTGTAGGCAAGAAAATCATTAACAATGTGAACAATCAAGACATTTTTACTCTATTGACAAGCCAAATGTAACACCCTCCTCCCACATATACCCAAGCAACCAGCCAACCGAGGTAAACATGTGATGAGATGACACTATTATATGATTTAATCTCCTAATTCACATTAAGGAAGTGGAACCGATGGAAACACACCATACAAGCATTCAACATCAGCCTTAGGACCCTCAAGAACCAATCCAACACTTCAGGAAGCTTTCCCTTGGGTCCCACTGAAATTTTGGACAAATTGACCTTTGGACACTCTCATGATATGGGCATGCCAGCATCTAAGGACCTCTCAATGCTCTCACATGCCTTCAAGCCAGCATCTAGGGACCTCTCGATGCTCTCATAGGCTTGCAAGCCAGCGTCCAGGGACTCTTTTGCTCAGTTCTGTGTGAGCATCCCCAAGAATTAAGCCACAATTTCAGGCCCAGAGCCCAGTTCATTGCCCAGAATTGAATCATGTCCTCAGAACAGTAAATTAACAAGGAAATGACAATGAAAAAGCAATCATTTGAATGAGACCTTAACTGGACCCCTACTAGCCATGACATGCATTTTGTCATACATATCACGAATATGTAATCTACAGGTGTAAATAACATATTTGAGCATATGGGTCGCATACTTAGATGAGAATCCTTAAGAGACATTGATGCCTCCACATATTAACTGCCATTTCATCCATTAAATCATAGACACATTGATCATTCATTTATAAGTAAAAACATGATGAGAGCCATACATAGCTAATGCCATAAAACACATATATAACCAGCATAATAGCAGAAAAAATACCAATGAAATCATAGCCATATAAACCACATATAATCCAGTATAACTCATATAGATACAAGGAGAAATAATCTCATATTGTTGATGCAAAATCCAACTCGGGATGGGACTTCCACATTCCACCCAACCGTAGAATGGCTAAGCCAAATCTCTCTTTATCCATTCACCCTCGTTCCATATACCAAGCATGAATGTGGGATCTCATAGAAAACATCAATCAAAACTCATCGAGGCTTCCAAAGGCCATCCACATCAACCCATCAAGCAATGATTCCACCTCATGATTGGACATCACAAAACCATCATTAGATTGGTCTTTATCCCAACCATCCATTGCTCCAGAGTGTTTTTTCTAACGAAGGCTTCAAGACTAGTAACTCAATTCATAGTTGTCACCGAGCTCCAGAGGTTTTGTCCAACCAAGGCTTAAATTCTAGTAACTCAACCCACTAATGGCTCCAGAGAATTTTTCCAACCAAGTCTATGGGACTAGTAACTCAACCCAAGCTGTTACAAGGTTCGAGAGCATTTGTCCAACCAAGGCTCTAGGAACTAGTAACTAAACCCAAGCTAAGGAAACATGAGAACCAACTAAAGCAAAACAAGGAAATAAACTCATGATCTCCATGGCTATCCAAGAAATGGAAAGGTTAGACAATCCATTGTCAATCTAGGCAATCCTCCATGCCAGTGATAGATCATGATAAAAAATCCACATGCATATGCCATGCATGCCAAAACAAGTGAGGAAAGCATACATGCAACTCGGTATGTGCAAGAAAATCACATTGTAGTTGTTGAGCCCAATGTCCTCTTGCACTTTCCTTCTCTTCCCTTGCCTTCTTACTCTAAAAATCCAAGTATGCCACACCCTCCAAGAGTTCTCCAAGAAAACTCTAAGTCTCCAAGAGTATGATAGAGAGAGAATAACAAGAGAGCTCCAATATTGAACAGACAAAAGGTTACCAACTGATCCTCAGAAGCCTTTTTGTGGATGAGGCCTCTATTTTCTCCATTTTCCTTCATTTTCCTCCTCACATGCAACATGTGACCTTTCACCTTCATTTTCTCCTAATTTCCATTATTTCATTAATAAAATGCCAATTAATGCCATTTTGCCTTTCCAAAGCCTTATCCATTTCCTTTGCCAATTTCCTTAGCCATTAATCAATCACAAGTAATCCCCATCACTAGGATTTTTCCCAACATTCAACTTGGAATAAGTGTCCCATCAATTGTGGTTATTATTTTTCTTTTATTAAATTTTATTACATGGAATTTTCACTAGGGATATTACAGAACCCTCCCCTTGGGTGAACACTGTCCTCGGTGTTCAACAACACCTATAACCACAAAATTGTCGTAAGCAAAATATACTTGTCGATGGAGCTTTATAACTTAGCTTGGTGCAGTATTTACAATGATCAACCTGCTAATAATTAAACCAACATGAAAACATAACAACGTAACATCATAATTACATGACACCCATACTGCTTATTAGAGCTTTATAACATAGCTCATGGTGGTATTTACATCCATATACATAAGTACATAAACCAACATCACCAAAACATATACCAAAGCATATACTAAGACATATACCAAAACACCATACCAAAGCACCATGCCAAAACTGCTTTGCCTCAACTAGCAAACAAGGAAGGATATATAGCCCACATCTGATCTGCATGATCTCCCATGTAGCTTCATCAGGCCCAAATTGCTTCCATTTCACTTTAAATTGCTCTGTTTCTTGGTTCTGGAGCATGAGCACCTTTTTCTGCAATATACACCAAGGCTCCAGCTGAAATTTTCCATCTAGTTCCACCTACAATATAGACCATTCAATCACATGATCAACATATTTAACATACTTCTTAAGAAATAATACATGTAAAACATCATGGACTTTTATTGTCAGAGGCAGTGCAAGTCGATAGGCTACTAGACCAATCCTCTCAACAATGTTGAAGGGTCCACAAAACTGGGGTGCCAGCTTGGCACACGATCCAATCCATAAGGAGCTCTTCTTCGGTTTGATGTGCAAGTACACCTATTCCCCAACCTGGAACTACTTGAGCAACCTATTTCGATCTGCATAACTCTTATACCTATCCTGTGTTGCCTTTATATTCTTCTTGATCACCTACATTTCCTGTTCCATGTCTGCCAACATGTCTGGTCCAATAAACACCCTGTTAAATGGATCACTCCAACTAATGGGAGTATTGCAACTCCACCCATACAATGCCTCAAATGGACTCATCTTCAAATATTCCTTATACCCATGATTATAAGCAGCCTCTACCAGTGGAAGGCACTCTTCCCACTTTCAATGATGGTGCATCACATACATCCTCAACATGTCCTTCAATATCTTGTTGACCCTCTCTGTCTGTCTAATTTTCTGCAGATGATAAGTTGTACTGAAGGCCAACTCTGTGCCCAAACCTACAAATAACTCCTTCCAAAACTTGGAAGTAAACTTTGCACCCTTGTCTGACAAAAAATTCTTTGGAACACCATGTAATCTTACCACATCTCTGATTAATACCTATGCCACATCGCTACCTAAGAATGTAGACTTCACTATAATGAAGTGTGCAACCTTTTTCAACCTGTCAACAACAACCATGATGGAATCATGTTGTCTCACTGTCCTTGGCAAACCTTTGATGAAGTCCATGAAAATGACCTCCGATTTCCACTCTAGAATTGTGATCGGCTATAGCACTCCACCTAGATGTTTAGACTTTGCCTTCACACGCTGACAATAAAAACACCTAGCCACAAACTCTACTACATCCCTCTTCAGGTTCAGCCAATAATAAAATCTCTTCACTAATGTTAGTGTCTTCTGATAACCTAGGTGACCTGAATATGGTTTCGCATGAAACCCTCTCAAGATAACCTTTTTGAGGTCACTACTGTTTGACACATATATCATGTCTCTGAATCTGACCAATCATTTTGTTGTAAGGAAATAGTCTACATCTTGTGCACCTACACCTGTACCTTATCTTTACTTGTACTATCACCTGTACCTGTACTTGTACCTATACTCTGCTACAACTTGTGCACAATCTCCATATATCTAACATCTTGCTGGCCTACTTGCAAGATCTTATCATGTAAGTCTGTCCCATAGGAGCTCATGGCTGATAAGTGATTTACATGTATCCGCCTACTACGAGCATCTGCCACTATGTTCTTGTTACCTTTGATGTACCTAATTTCAAAATCAAACTCACTGACCGTGGCCAACCAACGAGCCTGCATACCATTAATATTCAGTTGGTCAAATAGGTACCACAAACCAATGTGATCACTCATCAATACAAATCTCCTGGCAAGAAGATAGTGCCTCCACATCTTCAATGCATGTATATTCGCTGTCAACTCAAGATCATGTGTTAGTTAGTTTTGTTCGTGCTCATTTAGTTTCTGTGACTCATAGCATACCACCTATCCATCCGGCATAAGGACTCCACCAAGTCCTTTCTTGCAAGCATCTGTGCATAGTACAAACTCTTTGTCTAGATCTACAATCTTTAATACTGGTGCATTTGTCAACAACTTCTTGAGATTCTCAAAACTAGCCTCACACTCCTTTTTCCATTCGAACTTCTTACCTTTCCTCTACAATGACGTGATAAGATAAGCAATCTATGAGAGGTTCCTGATGAACCTCCTATAATAGCCTGCCAACCCCATAAAGTATCTCACCTCATCCACATTCTTAGGAGTTACCCACTCCATGATGTCCCTTATCTTTTCTATATCTACTACAATGCCCTCCTTGGAGACAACATTTCCCAAGTAGTGTAACTCATTTTGAAAGAAACTACACTTGCTAAGCTTATCATACACATGATGCTCTCTCAACAACCTCAACACTGCTGCTAAATCCCTGGCATTCTCTTTCTCATTTTTAGAATATACCAATATGTCATCAATGAATACAATAACAAACTTATCCAAATACGGATGCAACACACTATTCGTCAAGCACATAAATGTAGCTGGAGCATTAGTTAATCCAAATGGAACTACAACAAACTCATAATTCCCATACTTGGTCTGGAAAGTTGTCTTGTAAATTTCCTCCTCTTTGATGCATACCTAATGATATCCAGATCTCAGATAAATCTTCGAGAACACTACTACTCCATTCAACTGATCAAACAAGTCATCAGTTCTCAGCAATGGATACCTATTCTTGATGGTCACTTTGTTCAACTACCTCTAGTCAATGCATAATCTGGGAGTACCATCTTTCTTCTTCACAAACAATACCGGTGCACCCCAAGGTGATACACTTGGTCTAATGTATCCCTTGTCCAACATTTCCTTCAACTATAGCTTCAACTCAGCGAACTCAGGTGTGCTCATCCTGTAAGGTGCTTTTGATGTTGGAGCTTCCCTTGGCACCAACTCAATAGAAAAGGTTACCTCCCTGTGAGGTGGAAACTCTGTAATGTCTTCAGGAAATACATCCTTGAACTACTGCAAAACTGGGTACCTGCTCAACACATCTTCATCCTCAACTTCCTTACCTTTGTCACTAGAAATGTGCACTACAAATAACATACACCCTTTCCTACAGCTACACTTTTCTTGCATAGTTGTCACCATCCTAATTGATGTGGCTTTCTTCTTTCCCTCTAAGACTCTTGGTTCTCCATTTTCATCAACACACTCAATGGATTTTTCATAACAATCCACCTTGGTTCTATCAAGATACAACCAATACATGCCCAACAACATATTGTATGCCCCCAATGGTAATACATTAAAATGTGTTGTGGTGGGCATACCATTCAAGTCAAATGCATAAGATCTTACCCAATGATGAACTCGCTTCATTGTACCTATATCCAACTGCACTAAACAAGATTATGCATGCAATTCCTTACTCAAACCACACTTATTCACCAATTCAAGACTAACATAGCTATAATTAGATCCAAGTTCAATAAAAATAGAAATAGCTTGATCACAAAGATTACCATCCATCTCAATGATAGATGCCTGATGGTCTGCCTATTTTTAATCTAATGTTGCATAAATACAAGGAATTCTTTGACCAACATCCCCAACAGTATTTGCATCCTGTGCACTATATATCTTAGGCCTATCACCCTAATATTGTGGACAATCTCTCCTATGATGATCCCCTTCACAAGTCCAACACTGCACAGGCTCCTTATTCTACTCCTCGTATTGATGTCCCTGTCCTCTATCTGATGCATTGAACTTCTTAGATGGCACAACATTCTCTTTATTATCTGTCCCCCGAGGTCTTGCTCATTTCTTGTCCCATTTCACTTTGTTCCTTGCATTACCTTTCCAGTCTAGCTTAGTCTCAGATTTGTGCTTCGATTTCTCATAGCGATGCCTTAGCTTTCAAATGGCCTCCTCCAATGATCTAGGCTCATCGAAATCAATCCTATCTTTGAATGCAATTGGAAATCCACTAATGAACTTCTAAATCTTGGCCTTATCCTCCATGAGATAAGGCAAATACCTTAGTAACTCCAAGAACTTGTTAGTGCACTCATCATTTTTCATGGATCCCATCTTTAGTTCATATAATTATTTTACCCTGTCATCAAAGTATCTCTCTAACAAATACTTCTCTTGAATAGCTTCTCAAACTCACTCTAAGTCAAATCTTCCTCATGAATACATCTAACATTCTTCACGTCTTCCCACCAAATGTTTTCTTTACCTTTGAGAATGAAGGTAGCTACTTTGGCTTTCATGTTCTCTGAATAATCATGTAACCTAGAGAACTTCCTCATGCCAAGCAACCATGCCTCTACATCATGTGGTTTCTTCTTCTCTCCATCAAAAGTAGGTGGATTTTCTTTCTTAAACTCATCCGGAAAGTATGCCCTAGCACTCCTCCTGTAAGGATGATAACGGTGACTATCATAGTTCCTATCTGAATCAAAACTATAATAATACATGTGTCTATCCCTTCTCCTCTCTGGAGTGTCCAACAATCTGCCATCTCTAACTGTGTCATCTCTATTTGACCTGTGACCACCATGAAATCTACTGACAAATGCCCCATTAGTTCTATCATCCTACCCATAGTTGATCCGACGTGGTCATTGTCATTGCAAATCTGACAAACTCTGAAGTATCACTGCATTTACCTCTACTTATTTCTCTTGTGCCTACATGATTATGTCATTATCTACCTTACAACTCCTTATTTCTTCCTTTAAGCTTCTTAGTGTAACTACCAAATTGGGGGAGTTTCCAACACCATACTACTCTTCTAATTCATAGGGAGAGTCTTTGTAGTCTACCATCTTCTAGCCATTTGATATTTCTTCCTGCAAGCATATCATGTTAGCTAAACCAAATCACCATAAACCAACGTACCTTAGTATAGCTCAGGGAGGATACCTTTTCTGCAATATCAACAAATCAGCATAATACATGTATAACATAATCATGATAGCATATAGAAACATAACACATAAGCATATGACCATGCAACCATCATTTTAGCTAGGGTCCAATCATCAATTAATGACCTTAACAAAAACTCATACCACGACCCCATGCATGAAAACCACCACTACATCACTGTACACTTTACCACATGCAAACATTAACATGCATAAGAAATGTGTAATCAACCATACACATGCATACATACATGTAATCAAGCATAAATGAACAATACTTGTAACCAAAACTACAAGAATGATACATGTATCCAAACATACAAGAATGTAACCAAGAGACATATAACAACATGTAAGCAACATATGACAACATGTAGCCATTCATACACTCATGACGATGCACTCCACAATAACAACATCACTAAAACCATGATCAACATTATGCAATTGCAACAAGCACATGAAATGCAAGTGTAAGAGATACACTTGCAATTGGCATGCATGCACGACCAACACAACCCATTCAGTCTAAGGGGTGAACCATGCTCTAACACCACTCTGTAACACCCTCCTCCCACATCTACCCAAGCAATTGACCAGCCAGGGTAAACATTCGATGAAAGGCCTTTGTGATATGATTTGACCTCCTAAGTCATGTTAAGGAAGTGGAACTGACGGAAACACACCATACAAACATTCAACATCATCTTTAGGAGCCTCAAGAACTAATCCAACACTTCAGGTAGCTTTCGCTTGGGTCACACTGAACTTTTGGACAACTTGATCTCTTGATGCTCTCATGCTATGGGCATGCTAAAGTCCAGGGACCTCTAGACGCTCTCACAGGCTTGCAAGCTAGCATCTAGGGACTTTTTTGCTCAGTTTTGTGCCACTGTCCCCGAGAATTAAGCCACAATTTCAGGCCCAGAGCCCAGGTCGCTGCCCAGAATTGAATCATGTCCTCATAATAGTAAATTAATAGGGAAATTACACTGCAAAATCAATCATTTGAATGAGACCTTGACTGGACCACTAGCCATAACTACCATTTCGTCAAACATATCATGAATATGTAATATACATGTGTAAATAACATATCTAAGCATAGAGGTCTCATATTTAGCTGAGAATCATTAAGAGACATTGATTCCTCAACATATTAATTTCCATTTCATCCATTAGGTCATAGACACATTGATCATTCATTTACAAGTAAAAACATGATGAGAGCCATACATAGCTACTATCATAAAACACATATATAACCAACATAATAGCAGCAGAAATATCAATGAAATCA
>APFE031398728.1:0-28335 GCA_000404065.3 Pinus taeda
GAAGGCCCAAGAAGCTTAAAGGGGATGCTTGTCAAATAAATTTATGTTTATCATAAGAGGATGAAGCACTAGACCTACAAGTTCTTAGTGTACCACAAGGGCACACTATCCCAAGTGGAGCCACTGTTATCACTGAAAAGATTTCAAAGAAAAAGGGTAAGGTAAGGAAGAATTGGTCTTGGTCATTCTCATTGTTTCTTTTAAGGATAGAGTCTTGTTCCCTTTTTTAAATATGGTCAACAATTTCGTTTTACCCACCATTGGTCCCACATTTGTTCAAAGTGTCATGTGTTAAGGCTGTTTCAAAAATTACATGCACTACGAAATCAACTAGGAGTTTTCGTAGCGTAAACTCACAAAAATACACTATGTGCACTACGAAACTACTGTAGTTGCACATCATGATATTGTGGGCCAATTTTGAGAAGAAAAAGGAACCCTTCTTGAATTTGGGCTTCTGCAAAGGATTACTAACCGGTTTTGAACATTAAGCAAGGGAAAATCAAGTGAGGGGAGGACATCCATGAACTCCAAACTCTATGTTATGAAAATATTCATTATTTCATAGCTAGTATTGTTCATGAGACATCAAGCAGCATTAAAGGAGTTATTCGTCTTAGCACAAGTATTTGAGAAGGATATATGGTTAATTTAATGCATGTATGTGATTAAAAGAGACAACATGATCAGTAGAAGGATTCGAAGACAAGCATAAGGATGAAACTCTAAAAAGAAGGAACTTTGTCTCCTTGTTTCTTGCAGTCAACTTCCAAGGAGATCCCTGAGTAGATGAGAACTCAATTTTGAAAAATGAAGGAGGTTTTTTTTCCTAAGCTACCGAGCTACAAAAACCTCTTTCAGTTTCTTCAAATTCATTAGAGGTGGGCGAAATGCATGGTTAAACTTGCGTTACGAAACTGCTGTAGGTGCAATTTGTCACCAGCATACTTTTACACATGTGTTTCAAAGACTCATTTTGGGCAGTAGGAAAGATGTTTCAAAAAACCAAGAGAGGTTTTTGTTCAACATGGATTGGTTCACAAAAGCCTCCTTCAGGTTTTCCAAATACATTTTTATGAGAAGATATGAGCTCTGTCCCAAGACCTATTTTTCAGCCAGAACAGAGCAAGGAACAGTCTCCTAGTTTCTAGGAACATTAAAAGGATGAGTCATCAAGGGCCAGCTAGAGGGTTATGAGCACTACAAAATTCGACTTCATGGAGTTGTAGGTGTCATAGAAGGCTTTAAATGTTTAGATAAGGTTTTTATATTCATAATAAGGAGTTACACTCCTAGTTGTATTAGGTCTCTAGGACTGCTAGTTAGCTGTCTTTTTTATTAAATAGTTAGTGTTAAGTGTAAATAGGTGTCAAATTAGGAGGAATTCATATTCCCCTCATGCTGGAGGAAGGAATCTACATGAATTCTATATATAGCAGAACATCTAATGTACAAGGGGTTCGAAATTTATTAAAAAAGGCTTTGATATTTGGCTTTATGTAAAAAACTCTGTTTTAGTAATACAAGACTTGGCTTTACTTCACAAGAATCAGAAGGAATTTACTGTTCAGAATGTTGTGTATTATCCTCTCTTCAGTATTTGCAGTGGTATATATGTGTGATTACTTAGAAATCACTGATTGTGCTCTAATTTCCTTCACATATTTATAAACTATGTTGTCCTATATGTTTCTGGTGTGTTCTGAATGTTCGAAGTCTAAATGTCCTAACTTCTATGTAAGGTCGATATCATTGTTATGTTGAAACTGTTTTGACTCCATAAGCCCAATGGATAATCTCTAATTGCGTTTACACCACTTACATTTCTGCATTTGTTTCACAAGAGTTAGCCATCTTAATCATAATCAAAATCATTAATCTGTTGAGAGAGCTCTCTCAGGTTGGGGAGGCTAAGCCTCAGCCTAAAGTAGGTTTGAAATAGTTACTTGAAGTCTACCTAATCAACAGTCTATCAAGGTCTGATTTTTAGATAACATAATCTATAAACTATTGAGCATTAGTGGTCTAAAGCCTTGTCAAGCTGAGGGTGTTCATGCATGTCTGGAGTGAAAATAGAGTTGAAACAATCATCTGACTTGATCCATACCCTAATCCATTCCAATAGTTCAAAGAATGATATTGAATATTTATATGTTACCAAGCATCTTCGAGCTACAACCTAGGAGAGTTTCCTGGAGTGATAACATAATTGGTGTCATTGCCGGGTAGAGGAGACTGAAGCTCAACTTCCCCGAGGGACGACACAGATCCAACTTTGATTATAGATAAAGTCTGGACACTATTTGGGTTGTAATCATCTATCTAGCGACTCTACTGGAGGACAAACCTCTTGGCAACTCCACTCCATAGTGTTGGCTCAATTTGTGAGGCATACTCGGAGAAATCCTCAGAAGCCACAAGCTGACCCAGTACCTGACCCTAAAAGAATAATCAAAGAAAGAAAGGCATTGCAGAAAGGAGCACCAGGTTCAGGTAGTTCTAAACAATGTTTTATACCTCTTCAAGAAAATCCTGTAATAGAACAAATACATGTTGAGAGTATAGCATCTAATACTAGCAGTGAAGAAAAAAACTCATAGATCCATAGAGCTCCTTATTCTTTAGGTTCTTCCTTAGTTGTAAGCCCAAATGAAACCTCTCCTCTTGTCCATCAAACTCCTCTAGTCCTATCAGTGACTCCTCAAGCCTCTATCATTCAGACTTCCAGTACCCTTGTAGCCACCACAATTATCGCAGGACGACAAGCACCTACCAAAATGGAAAGAATCATAGTGGCTAGGTATGGACCTTTAGTACTGCCCACTCCTATGAATGCCATGTCTACTGGAGAATATCATAAGTATATGCCTAAGGTAACTAGGACTGAATATCATAAATATATCTTAATCATTTTTTTTTGAATTTATTTTCATTGTTTTTATTTTTCTACATTAAGACTAACCTAAGTACCCACGGGGGATTTGAATCGGTGACCTATCGCAAGGAGTGCCTTAACAGCGCACCCATTCACCGTCAATCCAAAGCCCCGTGGGCTGAATTTATTTTCATTGTTATTTTAAATGGTATTTTTTTATTTTATTTTTTTTTACTTAAAATATATATCTTAAATCATTTTTTGGTTAATTTAATTTATTAAAATGTTCATCATTTTTTATATGAAATTCATAAAATTTGTAATTTTTCCAATTTTTTTTTTTTCCAAAATTTCTGTAAATTTGTTATTTCAAACATTTTTTTCAGCGTAAATGTCCTAAAAATACTATTTTAATTAATTATATCTATATGCATTATGTGTATTTTCCTATCGAAATTTTTTAAATTACTATTTTTTGTAGCGACTTTATTTTATGTGTAATTGAAATATTAATTAACGATATATAAAATGCCAAAAAAAAAATCATACGCTCAAAATATTAATTTTTAAATTACTTTTTTTATTGCAAAAAAAAAAAAATTAAAAATTAAATATATAAATTCATTATAAAAACAATAGTTGCAAAGGAAAAACAAAATAACAAAAAATTGGAAAACCATTAAAAGCCAAATATCTTAGGACGAAAAATATGAAGAGAGATAGCACTTAAAAAAATGGTTAAATAATAACATTAAACTATATAATATATATATATATATACTATATACTGCTAATTTTGAAAAGTGTTGATGTGACGTCAACCTCTTTCTTTAGAGGACTTATTTTTGACACTTTATTAAGTATTAAGTGTGGATATTTTTTTTAAATGTTGGTGATTTTCATGTAGATTTAGAGAAATGTCAATATTTTTTTTAAAGCATATTTTTGACACTTTAAATTTTCTTATGTCCTATATATATAGATATAGGACATAAGAAAATTTAAAGTGTCAAAAATAAGTCCTCTAAAGAAAGGGGTTGACGTCACATCAACACTTTTCAAAATTAGCATAAAAACCATTAACATTTAAAAACAAGCGTTCATACTTGATACACAAAAAAATTTAAATTGTCAGAAATATGCTAAAAAAAATGTATTCTTAATCAACACTTTTCAAAATCGGATTATATTTTTCTACCTCGAAAAAATGGATGCTCGATACAGTTCTCGTTTCAAAGTTATGCTAAAAAAAAGTGCATTCTTAATCAACGCTTTTCAAAATCGGATTATATTTTTCTACCTCGAAAAAATGGATGCTCGATACAGTTCCCGTTTCAAAGTTTACGTTGTTATAAGCCTTTGAAGAAATAGTTACAATCAAAAATTTATTCCAAGTTTTATATTTTTTCGTCATCCTCTTTCATCTTTGTCTTGATTTAAATACAAAGACAACAAAGGTAAATTTACAACAAACTGATTCCATAATGATTTCCCATTACAATTTTAGATTGATTACAAAACATCAATAAGAAAGATGAGATCTGAAATATCTCTCCATCATCATACTGCTAAAACAGGTCTAATATGGAATTACAATTGGAGAATTTGGAAAACGAATGCAACAACAAATCTGGGAAAATCACCTTCAAAGAACCTTATTTTTATCTCAATATAGACCAAATTTTGGAGAAATACTCATTGAGAAACTAAATTGGTTCATTCTACATGAAACCCATGTCATAAAATTTCCAGATTCGTCCTCATTTTCCTGTCAAATCCAACAAAATCTCATCACTTCTCATCCCAATGAATTTCTGAGTTGAAATATTTGATTATGAATCGGAGCTCATATTTGTAATCTAGAAGAGATATTGGAGGCTAAAATCATGAGTGTTGCTATAAAAAATCCATTCATAAACCATCATTCATAAAATCATGCATAATAGTCTTCAATATATTAAAAATAAAGGAAACTAAACATTATTAAAACACAAAAGCATGACTAAGCATAATATGGTATTTTGTGGGAAATTATGGTAAATGGAGTGATAAAGGAACAGTAGAAAGAGATGAAATGAATGTACTAACGAAATTATAATGATGGAAAATTAGTGGCCCAACAGTTGGTCTAGATTAGACTCTATTCCTTGCCAACAAACTACTAGACACCCTTAATGTTAAGAGGAATAGTAAATAAGCTTGGGGAATACATCAACATCTCAGAGGGAACTCGGTTAGAGAATTACGTCTCCTATGCAAGAATTTGTGTTTATATGGATGTCTTAAGGGCCCTCCCAGAAACAATAAAGTTCATTTTATGAGATAAGGCATGGACATAGAATATAAACTACGAGCATATCCCCTTTTGCTATCGAAAATTCCATGAGAATGGGCATATCTATTGCAATTTTCCTCATGCTACTCTGCCATTAGCTAATCGCCAATGAAAGCAAGGTGTGGATGATCAAGGTTTTACTAGGGTAACCTCCAGAAAGAAGCAAGCTAAGAAGACTCAAGATAAACATACCTCATTAGGCCAAGTGATGCAAGAGCATTCACCCAACAGAAAATCATTGTAATTAAGTAGACATAGGGGGTCATGTATTTTCAGGAATTTAGATTCCTAAGTGACAAATTAATGTAATATTAGGCTTTTAAGTGAAATAGTTAGATAATGGGAGGAAATTGTAAGTGCTCTCGAATAAATGAGAACATGAGTGGCAATAATGACAAAAGAGCCTAAAATCAATTAGGACTCTTAGAACAATTCATGATTCGAGGAACTAAGGAGAGACTTTATGAATTAATTAATTAGAAGTGGACATAATGGATAGTGGATTTAGGAGTCGGTTCAGTAGATATAGGAGTCGAACCAGGATAGTTCAACAAAACTCCTGGCATATATGTAAGCCTATGGGCAGAGTCAAAGGGAGAGGCCACTAATAGTAGAAGATCATGCCTATGCGAGACAGAGAAGTCTCGAATGTAATCTTTGTTTAATTATAAATATATATATATTATATATAATATATAAATATTAATATATATAGAATATATATATAATATATATTATATACAAAGTTGGTTCTTGCACTGTGTCAGTGTTTGAAGAGTATGTCATGAATGAATTATTTGAATTCATAGGCTTTGCAACAGGTTGCAGGCAAAATTCTGAAGGGTGCAGAGGGACAGAGTGATTCAGAGGAGTTGTAAAAGGATCTTAGAATCCCATTAAAGAATAAGAGTAAATCTCAGGAGGAATCGCATAGTAAACCAGCAAGAAGGCCGAAGCCTTTAAAGTAGGCAAATCCATAGAAGAATTGAAGAAAACGTGTAAACATCAAGTAAAAGGGACAAAATGGAGAAGTGAAGAGGGATGCACAAGAGCCATTTGATCTTATAGATCAAAGGTCCAGATGATGTCACTGAAGACGAAGGCAAAATATCGCATCAGAGGAATTATTTATAAAGATTAAGTCCCACAAGTGTAAAACCTAATTTACACTAAGAAACGGCACAAAACACAGTTGGAGTTGAGTTCTGGACTTTAATTATTATAGAGAGTGGTTAAATTGCATATCAGCACTTTGAAGCAGTCAAGGGGCAGTACAATGGAAGGCTGACACGTCAATAGTGATAAATCGGCGATCGGAGAAGGTCGAGGTTGGAGTAGCACAATGGAGTGATAAGATATGGACCTAACAATAAATATAGTCGTGGGTCCAATGAATTTGAAGTCCTCTATATGTGTTTGGAGTGGAAATTCCATGTATTCCCTTCGTATTATGTTAAAGTTTTGAAACATTTCTAATAGTCGCATATCGGAGGGGAAGGGGTGATGAGGCACATATGTAATGTTGCCTGCGGAAGTCCCGATAACCGATAGCAATTGCGATAAAGGTGCAGCATCGGGAGCCATGCAAAAACCGTACAAAGGTGGAAGGTATGGTTTGTGTGTATTTTCCTTTGTAAAAGAGTTATAAGGGAAAAGAGCATCGATAGCGTATTCATATGTTAAACCCACACATAACTAATGTTTAAAGGGGATGGTTATATATATATATGAATTATGGGTTATATAAAGGTTCTGAAGGGTTTCTTAAGTTCTGATAAGAAGGATTAATGAAAATACCTTAATCAAAGTCTTAAACAAAGGCTCGAGGGTTGATATTAGTATCGATAGGAGGTTTAAGGAGGGGTGATTGGTTTTGATAACAAAGGAACTATGGCGAAAAGACCCTTAACCATGTATGGTTAAATATTTGACTCCATTGCAGAGTTAAATACCTGGGACAGAAGTGTGGATGCATGTTAATGCATATTGTGGGTGTAAAGCAGGGGTAACCCTGCACCATTAGTGGTATTAGAGCATAATTGAAATCAGAGCTGGAAAGATTTTTGTGAAAAGGAGTTTGCACACAGGAGAAGTTCATGTGCATAAGTTAATTGATGAATGATAGAGAATACAATAGAAGACTTTAAGGGGAACTTTTGAAGTTCTTGGGAGACTGTAGCAGTTCTAGCAGAGGTTTGGAGTAAACAGGAACAAAGGATTTCTTGAAGGAAAGAGAAAGCAAGATTTCTTAATGCAAGTTCTGAAGGGAATAGGACTTGGAGACAAAACAGAGAACAATCCATGGTGGAATGGTGGAACAAAATCATACATAGATCTTGAAGGTGAGGTAATATGTTCTGCTTTAAATTGAGAATGTGTGTTTTCATACTAATGCATAGGTGACAGCAAGAGAAGTTGTGAGAAGAGAACCAAATGTGTTCTTGAAGATAGAGTAAGGAGAATACTCTGATAGAGAAGTGGTAGTGAACCTAAAGAATCCAACAAGAGATTGGACAGAGAGGATAGCTAAAGTGTTCTCAAGAGAGAGTGAGAGATTACAGAAGCCTAGACGGAGCGAAGGTGTTGCTCAAGAGGAGGTTCCAGATAGAGGACCGTGCTTACCAAAAGACTGAGTGAGGAGCTCATGAAGAAAGAAGAGAAGAAGATGACAATTGATAGTTATAGTAGAGGTTCAGAAAGAAGCCACAGCAGAAGATATGAGAAAGAGGATGACAAAGCAAATGACAAGAGGATGATTCAAGAAGAAATTGACAAAGAGATTGTAGAGTTAAAAGAACAACTCAAAGCATTAAGAATAATACTAGAGGAAAGCTAGAGACTAGATTGGCTCTTGAAGAAGAAGCCAGTGGAATGGCATGAGATGTAGAGAAGGCTACATCAAAAGAAAGTGAAGTGGCTGATGGAAAAACTCAAGGAAGTTGTGTTAGAAATGGAAGAGTCCATTTGTGAACCAGAATAGGGAGAAATTCTGGGAGAGGCTGAAGATGAAGACTTGAAGACTGAAACTTCAAGTGAGGCCAAAGGGTCATATGGTTTTAAATCTGACAATTTGTGTATGTTTGCACGTGAAACATGTAAAGAAGGACAATTTACTGATATTGTCATAAAAGAGAAGGAAGACCAACAGAATCTAAATTTTGTTCTGGAAGAAGAGGAGATAGATAGGTCGCATATGCAGTTGGAGGAAGATATCAAACAACAAAGTCAAGGGCTTGAGGAGATTGAAGAGGGGACCATCGAAGAATTTCTGAATCATATGAAGGATTTAGAACAACAAGAAGATTCGATGGTTGAATCATCAAGTGGGACCATAGAGTCTATTGTTTTTAAGATTGATAGTTTGTTTGTGGATGTAGGAAAAATGTAGGAGAATGTTAATGCAAATGATAAGACAAGGATAGCTCTTGGGGAAGATAAACAACAAGAGAATAAATGAAAACTTGAAGAAGAAACTATGTTAATTGAAAACATAGTAAAGGATCATCAATTCACTGTGATTATAAGCATAATGGAAGTAGCCATGGAAGCTATTGAAACAATCAAGGAAAAGGAAGGACATCTACTGAAAGATATTAAGAAGGAAGAAGTCTATGTAAGGTACTTAGCAAAGGGAGAAAGAACACTAATAAAAGAATGTTTTGCAGAGGATGAACAATCTCTAGAAACTATCAAAAGTATGAAGAAGTATTTTTCAAAAGATAAAAACTCTGAAGTTAAAGAGGATGGAGAATGTCTCTTAAATGAGAGAAACAATGATTTATTGCAACAGAAGGAACTTAACAATGCATGGATGTGTGAATATGTGACAACACATGAAAAAGTTCTTGTGGAAGAAGGAAATGAAGTTCAGTTTGAAGAGCTGATATGTGAAGCAACAATTGAAACTGTTGAACCTTATCATTTCCAAACTAATAATTTGTGTGTAAATGTAGGAAACATAAGTGATGATGAAACACTTGCAAAGTGTCACAGAGAAATTGCATTACTGGAATATTTGCTGGAGAATTCAGAATATGACAGTATGATTATAGAAAAAGGAGTTGACTACAGTGGAAAAGGGCAGGAAGACATCATTAGGATAGATGGTGTGGAAGAGAGACCAGCTGACAGTCTCATGAATTCTTTTGAGAATTCAAATCAGCATGCTGATGTGCTGACAAAGGAGGAAGAAACAGAGAAGCAAACTGAATTGTTTCCAAAGAGAGATAAAGCACAAAAGCCTTATGTTTTTTATTTTAACAAGTGTGTCATGAATGCAGGTTTTGTTGCAAATGCTGGAGGAGATTTGGCATAGATGAGTAGCCAAATGAAGATGAAAGAAGAAAATTCTATAGAAGAATCCAATCAATGGAGCAAAGATGTTAAATTGCTAGAGAGAATGCTGGATAGTCATGATTCAATCATGAAAGAGGGTAAGGATGATAGGGAGGAAGTTAAAGTTAGCATAGGAGTCACAACAAAAGTCAAAGAAAAAGTCAACATAAGAGATAGCATAGAAGTTAGCAAAGCAATAATAACAGAACAAGAAGAAGAATAGCAGTTTGAAGAAATAGTGGACAACAACAACAACCTGAAACAAAGAGAAAGAGGAAGAAATAAGAAGCAAAATATGGACCAGTCCAAAGATGTACTAGAAACAGAAATTGAAGAAATGTGGCAGCTGATGATGAAGCATACCAAATGGAGGAAAATGGTAGCATAAGGAAGCAAGATCAATCAAAGTTTGAACCTGATTGACAAGAAGAAGAAAATGGAGCAAATGATAGTATAAGTACAACAACAACAAGATAACAAAGCATGTGGATAGTTACAGAACAAATTGTGGGAACCCAGAAGACCAAGATCAGAAAACACATGATCAAGAGATCATGAATATTTTCTACTTTGGGAGTCTGATGTAGGAGCATTCACCCAAGAGAAAATCATTGTAATTAAGTAGACATAGGGGGTCATGTATTTTTAGGAAGTTAGATTCCTAAGTGAAAAATTAATGTAATATTAGGCTTTTAAGTGAATTAATTAGATAATGGGAGGAAATTGTAAGTGCTCTCGAATAAATGAGAACATGAGTGTCAATAATGACAAAAGAGCCTAAAATCAATTAGGACTCCTAGAATAGTTCATGATTCGAGGAACTAAGGAGAGACCTTAGGAATTAATTAATTAGAAGTGAACATAATGCACATAGGATTTAGGAGTCAGTTCAGTAGTTATAGGAGTCGAACCAGGATATTTCAACAAAACTCTTGGCATATATGTAAGCCTACGGGAAAATTCAAAGGGAGAGGCCACTGATAATACAAGATCAGGTATGTGCGAGACAGAGAAGTCTCGAATGTAATCTTTGTTTATATATATATAATATATAATATATATATATATATTATATATATATATATATAGATATATATATATATATATATATATATATATATATATATATATATAGAGAGAGAGAGAGAGAGAGAGAGAGAGAGAGAGAGAGTTTGTTCATGACTGTGTCAGTCTTTGAAGAGTATGTCATGAATGAATTATTTGAATTCGTAGGCTCTGCAATAGGTTGCAGATAGAATTCTGAAGGGCGTAGAGGGACAGAGTGATTCAGAGGAGTTGTAAAAGGATCTTAGAACCCAATTGAAGAAGAAGAGTAAAGCTCAGGAGGAATCACACAGTAAACCAGCAAGAAGGCCGAAGACTTTAAAGGAGGAAAATCCAGAGAAGAATTGAAGAAAACGCATAAAAATCAAGTAAAATGGATGAAATGGAGAAGTGAAGAGGGATGCACAGGAGCCGTTTGATCTTATGGATCAACATTCCAAATGATGTCACTCAAGACGAAGGCGAAATATTGTATCAGAGGAATTATTTATAAAGATTGAGTCCCGCAAGTGTAAAATCCAATTTACACTAAGAAACGATGCAAAAAACAGTCTAAATTGAGTTCCGGACTTGAATTATTATAAAGAGTGGTTAAATCGCATATTGACGCTTTGAAGTAGTCAAGGGGTAGTACAATGGAATGCCAACATGCCAATAGCGATAAATCGACGATCGGAGAAGGCGAAGGTCAGAGCAGCGTGGTGGAGTAATAAGATATGGACCCGATGATAAATATAGTCATGGGTCTAATGAATTTGAATTCCGCTATATGTTTTCGGAGTGGAAATTCCATGTATTCCCTTCCTATTATGTTAAAGTGTTGAAAAACTTCCGATAATCGCATATCTGAGGGGAAGGGATGATGAGGCACATATGTAATGTGGCCTACGGAAGTCCCGATAGCTGATAGCAATTGCGATAAAGGTGCAGCATCGGGGACCATGCAAAAACAGTACAAAGGCGGAAGGTATGGTTTGTGTGTATTTTCCTTTGTAAAAGAGTTATAAGGGAAAATAGCACCGATAACGTATTCATATGTTAAACCCATACGTAACCAATGTTTAAAGGGGGATGGTATATATATATATATATATATATATATATATATATATATATATATATATATATATATATATGTGAATTATGGGCTATATAAAGGTTTTGAAGGGTTTCTTAAATTCCAATAAGAATGATTAATGAAAAGACCTTAATCAAAGTCTTATACAAAGGCTCGAGGGTTGATATAGTCTCGATAGGAGGTTTAAGGCGGGGTGATTGGTTCTGATGACAAAGGAACTATGGAAAAAAGTCCCTTAACCATGTATGGTTGAAGATTTGACTCCATTACAGAGTTAAATACCTGGGACAGAAGTGTGGATGCATGTTAATGCGTACTGTGCGTGTAAAGCAGGGGTAACCCTACACCACCAAGCTAACAGTAATAAATTTTATATATTGTAGGAACTCCTAGAGGATCAAGAAAATGAAAATACTAAAGAGGAAATCAGGAATGGAAATGAAGCATAGACTTAACCTGGCTCTTGAGAGGAGGATCCAATCCCTACCGAAACTCCTAGCTCCAATACACTGGGAACAAAGGATGTTGAAATGGAGAAAGGGGATGACAAAGGATTAAATGGGAAGGAGGTCATTGGAGGGGCTTTGGGAGACATGGACCTCAAAAAAATAGATGAGGTGTGGGAGAAGAAAGGGATGGAAACCATACCAGAGGACTATCTACAAAAAATTGAGGCATCATACCTCTGTCAAGAGGAACTAAATCAAGTCATACCAAAAAGGTAGTATGGAGATCTCAATCAAATTGGGAATAAGTACAATATTTTAGCAAATCATTAATACAACCCAAAGAGATCAGGATGAAAGCACAGAAGGAAACCAACCATACAAATACTATAAAAGCTTGGGGCATGACTAATAAATGAAGGCAACGTAAGAGCCATAATACTAACTCACAAAGTTTCTTAATGAAGATAATCCCATGCAATATAAGAGGTCTTAATGGACCCACAAAAGCAAGACTCCTAAAATACAAAATTATGATCAACAAGCCAAAAAGTGTTTTCCTCCAAGAAACAAAAGTGAGTTTAAATACATTTCCCTTCTTATAGAAGCAATGTTGGATGGGTTATGGGAATGTTTCCAATGCTTCCAAAGGAACAATAAGAGGTCAAATTATCCTCTGGAATGAAAAGTTTATGAATCTCAAAACAACAATCTCTACACCCAATATTATGTTCGGTATCTTTCAACATAATGTGTCAGTTGAAACCTTGTGTGTCACTGACATCTATGGACCTCATTGAGAAGAGGAAAAGTTTAGAATGATGGAAACCCTAAAGAAAATGTAAGAATCTCTCCCAAGTACCCATAGGATCATATGGGGCGAACTCAATATGAACGCTAACTTGAATGAGAAAAAAGGGGGCCTTAGAAAATTGGACAAAGAAACGAAGGCCTTCAAAGGAACCATAAATAGTCTGGAAATAGTAAATGTGGAAACCTGGAATGGAATATTCACTTGGAAAAATAAGAGAGGAGGAGAAAGGAAAATTGCTTCGAGACTGGATCATTTTCTCATCTCAGGATCCACCCTCTTAGCTAACTATAAACTTGAAGGAACAATTATCCCTTGTGCAAGCTCGGATCAATGGCCAATACTGCTGGAGATTCAACCACCTAGAACCTCCAGGAATAGACCATTTCGCTTTGAGGCTTTCTGGCTTGATCACCATGAATTCCAAACCAGAATAAAAGAGTGGTGGGATGAATACCTTCAACTAAGAGGCTAAAATATGTATTGCTTCTAACAAAATCTTAAGCATATAAAAAAAAAAAGAATCAAGAGATGGAACAAGGAAGTTTTTGAGGACATACTCAAGGACAAGAAAGACATAGAAAAACAAATGGAGGAGATCCAAGAGGACATCATCCTCAATGGTACCTAAGCTCAATTTTTGGAAAAAGAGAAAGAATTGCATCAAAAAGGGGAAATGAGAGCCAAGTAGGAAGACAAACTATGGCAACAAAAGCCCTAAATTCAATGGCTCAAATGCAGTGAAAGAAACACATTTTTTTTCCATAAGTCACTGATACAACATAGAAAGGCCCATAGAATCCTATCTCTGAAGAAATGTAATGTCACTATGATCACCTACCATGAACATATCTTAGTAGAGCTCAACTATTTTCTTAGGGAACTCTTACAAAAATCTAATGGCAACATGAGCCAAGAAATTTAGGAGATCATTCAAAACATCCCCAAAGTCCTTAATCACAACCACCACACTCTTTTTCTTTAGGAAATCATCAATCAAGAGGAGGACGAGGACATTATGTCCATGCCCTCAAGCAAGGAACCTAGACATGATGGTTTCATGGCAGGTGTCTTTAAATATTGATGTACCATGCAAAATAAAGATTTTCATGCTATCATGGAGGAATAAAGACTATCCAAATTGTTTCTTGGAGCTCTCAATTCCATTTTCCTCACTTTGATTCTAAATGGAGAGGGGGTTGCTACTCCAGATATGTACCGACCAATATCCCTATGCAAAGTCATTTACAAAATTATCTTAAAGGTTATTGCAAACATAATCAAACTTTGCTTCCTCTTCTAGTTTCAAAAAGTCAAAATTGAGCTGTGTAGCACAAAGATAGATTATGGACAATATAATCTCTCACGTGAGAATATTCAGACTGTCAGGATCACTAAGTAACAGAGGATGTTGATGTAGCTTGACATATCAAAATCTTTGAAAAAATTAGCTAGAAATACATGAAATAAATTATAAGGGCCTTTGGCTTTCATCAAGACATAATAGCCTAGATAATGGCTCTAGTGGCTAGGGCCTTCATCTCCATATTAGTGAAAGGAAATCCTACTCATCCCTTCTCCCCTCTCAGGAAATTAGACAAGGGGGTCCTCTTTCACCCTTCTTATTCATCCTAATGGTGAAGGATTGGGAAGAACAATAATTATTGTCAAGGAAAGTAATCAACTCATCGGTCTCAAGCTTCACAAACACTCGCCAGCCTCCACCAACTCACAATTCATGGATGATACCATTCTTATGGGAATCCCAACTACAACAAAGGCACAAAAATTCAAGCAAATCCTCATCATTTTTTCAGAAGCTTCAGGGACCTCCATCATCTTACTAAAATCCAAAGTCTTCTTCTTTAACACCCCTACATCCATCCAAACAAACATAGCTAGGATCCTAGGTTTTTCAATTTTTTCCCTCATATCTAGGTACCTCAAGGTTCCCCTCATTGAAAAAAATCTTAGAAAACTCACCTAAGAAGACTTGTTAACAAAACTACAAGTTCGAATCAACAACTAGACCTTTTGATCCCTTAACCTAGTATGAAGGCTTGTCTTGGTGAAGTTAGTCCTACATTCCATGCCTCTTTATCTTTCTTCTACATTAGATCCTCCTAAAAATGTTTTTAAATCATCTGTAACCTCCAAAGAAACTTTATCTAAAGAGATTTGAAGGAAAAGAGAAAGTGGGATTTGTTAAGCAAGGAGAAAGTATGTGATCCTCAATTTGCTGGAGGTCTTGGTCTGTGAGACCCATAAATCATTGGAAGTGTCCTTGGTGCCAAAACTTGGTGGAAGTGGTTGGAATCTCTAAACACCCCCTTGGGTAGCATTATGGAAAGAAAAGTATGCTCCCAATCATCAGTAGAAGGATCTTAAGATTAAGAGGATTCATATATGGCTCAACCATTTGGAACGAAGCTTGGTGAAATAGACACATCACCCAACAACATTGCTTCTAGGAAATCTAAAATGGTCAAATCTCATTATTCTGGGAACATGCATGGCAACATATCCCCAAATTAAATGAAGTGGATCAAATAAGCCTACTAGATAAAATGCAAGCCAGAGGAAAAACCCTAATCTTACACCAATAGAAAAACACCCCCCAGGATAACAAGTGGCAAACTTGGATTGACCAGTAAGAGTGGCAACCTCTCCCAAAGAACCTTAAATTAGAAGCCTTGTAGAATCTCCTTTAAGAACACCGGATTCTTATAGACAGAGATGAAGACAAGCTAAGATGGGGAAGAAATACTAAGTGAGTCTTCCTCCTCAAATAAGCCTACGAGTACCTAACTAGACACAATCAATTGGAATGTCACCCTAGGTGGATCTCTCTCTAGTCCAAAAATGACTGGAAAAATATAAACTTGTTTACATGCCTAGTCATGTAGGGGAAAATCCTCACATGGGATAACATTTTGAAGTGAGGTTTCATAGGCCCATCTCGATGCATTATATGTGGTGATCAGGAAGAGACCATCAACTATATGTTAAACACTTACAGAGTGGCCTCCTCTATTTGAGATTGGGGTGCAGAGATTTTTCAAATGACAGACAAATAGAGAGCCGCCATCTAGGACACCCTTGAGTCTTGCTGACCGAAAACATCCACCCAACCAAAAGTCAACAAAGCCTAGGAATTTCTTCCTAGAGTCATATGTTAGGCTCTCTAGAAAGAACAAAACACCCATATTTTTAAATAAATGCAAGTCACAGAGGAATTTCTCTTTAATAGGGTAAAGAATATTATTCAAGACTCTCTCTTAGTTTCGAAGCTCTCACCATAGCAAGGACCTCCTCAAGCCTCAAACACTATAATATTTCAACTCCTATAGCTCGATCAGACCCAAACCTCTATCCCGTGAGCCCCTTCGATCACCCCAAGCATTCCAAAGAAATGATCACCCCTCAAAAAAAAAAATTATAAGCTTGACTTTGATAGAGTCTCGAGGGGTAATCCTGGGAAAGCATGTTTTGGAGGTGTATTTATAAATCATGCTAGGGAGACCCAATGGATATATTTCAGCAAATTGCATAAAATGAACAATGTTACAGAACTACAAGCACTGGAGCAATGTCTCAAAATAGATAGATACTAAAACCTACATCCATTGATCATGGAATTAGTCTCAGTTGTGGCAATATATGCTACACAGAAAATCCAACATGACACCCTAGTCAACAAGTTTACCACCAATTATAGACTCTATAAGCTCCTCTAATGCATCAAAGGCCACATCAGCAACATTGTTGGGGCCCACTTTCAAGTGGCCAAGAGGAAATCCAACTCACTAGCCTACAGGTTGGACAACATAGGAACAGATTGATAGGAAGTCCTGTATTCTAGTACATGGCATAATAAACCTACTAACACACTATGCAATGATTTCGAGGACATTAATTGCAAGGATAGATCAAATATTTCCCAAGAGGAGAAGATCCAACAATGCTCCCTCTAACATAATTTCTCATGATTTTCGAGGACAATGGAAATGAGGGAGGTGTTCTCAAATCTCTCACATGCTCCCTCCCATTCAAGGATCTTAATGTGATCTAGGAAAAAGTAAATATGAGTCATTCAAGAAGATTCTGGCACAACCACCATTCCTCTCTAGACGAACGTAGCACACATATCTCTGATGCTTCGAAAAAATTCACCGTACGAGTGATGGGGAGGCATCATGATGTTTCCATAAGCAATTGTGTCTTATTAAAGGAAAGGGAGCTCAACACAAGTCATAATTTTAGCTTAAGCGGCTGAAGTATCCCTCCCTATTCCTATGCTTGGGAGTTTCACTTTCATTCCATCTCACCACCCATAGTTATCATTCAACTTGCTTCTGTAAGAAGGCTCACCTCACTCACACCAACAGGGCTTCCACCTCTAGCAAAAGGGGTAGGGTCATGGAAGAGGTAGATGGAGATATGGCCATGTCCAACCTACAACTAGAGCAGAAAAAAGAAGTTTGGCAAGCTGCTCTCAACTACCATCGCACAATTACGCTTGAAACCAAGGAAGAAATTGAGAAGCTTAAGGAAAAATTCAAGGAAGTTAGGCGGAGCACCAACAATGAAGAAGTGGACACTCAAATTGATTGGATCCCTAACGTTGGGCTTACCAAAGCATGGGAAACCATGTACAATTGAATCATCAACCTTGCATTGCACATGAAAACCTTGTTAGGGATAGCCATGCAGGAGAGTGAAAATACTAAAAACATTCTCGAGGAAAAGATTGATTTGTTCGATGAAAAAATCATGGAGCACATAGAGACGGTGCACCACCAAAGTTTCTTCACTCATGCCAAGGGGGTTAGAACCTGTTGCAACTTAGGTCTCTCCTTAGGCTGAGCATTACACAATTGACACCAGACTTTAGGCCAAGATTGAGGGTGAGGGGATCTGATGCAGGGGTGGCCTGCAAAACCAGGATCTTTTAAAATCGGCTTCCTCAAATCCACAAATCAATGCCTAGCAACTTCAATATTTAACATTCAATGGGGAAGCTTTCTAAATAATAAAACAGACAATTTCAATACCATTAACCTTCCACTTTGAATTGAGCGCTACAGCTCAACATTTTGCATTTCATTGCATATTATTTCCATGACCAATTACAATCAAAATTCAACAACAAATGCGCCTTGGGTATTTTTCGTAGCCCACTTCAAGGATGATCTAGACGCTAACGCTGAGCCTGGGCTCAAAGCAAAATCGTGTAAAGAGCTGAAGAGGAAAGCTTTACGTGACAGGACATTTCATTTCCATGATATTTGATTTGTGTCAAAAATAAGAAATGCAGGAGCACCACAGCTCTGAATGTATATAAGCTCATCAGTACCACCACTGGAAAAGGCATCATCAAATTCCCCAAATCCTTAAAGAATTTGTGAGGCATTCGTGCAATCTCTCGCCATTCAAACCTATCAAGTTCCTAAATTATACGCAGGGATTGTAACACACGGTGATTGGGATCTTGACTGCCAGCGTATAAACACCACTATTATGCTGAAATCAAACCACCGATTGGACGGAATTTGTTACGAGTAGGTGCGACTGCGCACTAATGGATTATGGTATTAAAACCACACCTGTTCGGCCAAATAAATGATGTAAACAAATAAATCGACCGTCGGTTGCGCCCATAGGTTTATTAACACACAAGTTTACATATGTCGACGTGTCGAGGGCGCGCTACCTGTCCACACAATTAATAACATACAGCTCTCAGCGCTTAATCAAAACAGTTATGTTTTTAGTGAAGCCCGAGGAATGCTCTGTCTCGAGGAAATCTGGACCTTAGGCAAACTCTTAGAATGGTTTCGTTGTCCACTTAACTGCTCTCGGAGGCGGAGGCAACCCTGTTGCCCTGCGATCTCATAGAAGGAGGATTATATCCGGCTCGGAAGGACCTGAGGTTAATAGACCCGCCGATAGACAATTCTTTTTGCTGCCACTACTCGAACCTTGCACGCACGCCAACGGTTCCACCATACAACAACTCAACCTTACTGCTTGCGCACTATACCTACACAGAATTTCCTCCAATTGTCTCAACTAATTCAATTTGAGTCGAACTAAAGAATACACAGTCCACTAATTAAATAGTGCAGGTTTCCCCTGTCTACGATAGCGCCAGCCTTAATGACACTTTTTGTAATCTTCCTCCATGCATAGAACAGCAATCATCATTTTAACATACAATTATGTATACATTACTTACAAGCAACAACGCCATTCCAATATATTTGTATAAGAATGTCCACAATAAACGATTTGACCATCACCATTAGATTTCATATAAGTCTTTAATTCATAACACTTCCCATATAAATGTGCATAATTCAATCAAGCAATTTCAGAGTTCAGCAACCAATATCTCAAACCCATACTTATCATAAAAATAACAAATACTTACAAACTCCTTCATGGCTAGATCTTCAATGTTCTTGACCCTTACAATTTGCCAAAGGGCTTATAGCCTTGGCTGCCAACCTATTCTCTACTACACTTACTTACACTCTCTGATCTTTAATGTCTTTAAGGATTCCTAATTTATAAAACTTAGCATGATCTAAAAATCCTAAAATCACTCAACTAAAAGCTCTAAGTCTACATGCAATGCATACAAAAGTCTATCGATGCTTTATTTCATCTTTTCCTGTTTTAAGAACAAGAAAAGCCTCCTTATCCCATAATGATCCACATTCATTGCTTTATGCCTAAAAGCACTCCCTATTTCCTATTTTCTCATTTATTTACTTTGGAAACATCTAATTAATCACACTGACTTGTAACTTAGGAAAATAATTCTAGAATGCTTGACCCCCTATGACTATTATTTACAATACTTTCTCTTGGGCTGAATGCTCCCGCATCAGGATCCCCTACCACACTCCGACCCATTTGTAGGAGGAAGGAGGTGAAGCTAGTAGGTCTTTGGCTGACCCAATTCCTAACTGGGAAGATTAATAGATAAGTGTCGTGTCCATAATTTTTTGTCTCATATTTGTAGCCTCTGGCCTATTGCTACTCATTCTTCTAGTTTTTTTGTTCAAAAAATGTTTCGCAGCAACCAACTCACATCTTATAGTTGACAGAAGGAACATAAACAATTCTATTAAAGAGTTTTTTTCCCATAGTAATGTAACTATGTTAATAAATAGGTTGAATAAGCTCATGGGGATAAGTCAGTACAAAGTGTCAAAAGTTCAATATCACTACTAGTGGTCGGGATTTCAAACTAGTCAGCGTGTAGCAAATCTCATGTACCCTCATTTTGGCATCAAGAAGTAATATATTGACCTTACCTAAAAAAAAATCACAATCCCCTTACTACCATTCATAACACGCCTGTCAAGGAGTTATTAATAACAATGTTAATTTATGTTTTAGAGTTGTAAACTGTATTATCAATACATTTGAGCAATATAGGGTGTTTATGTTTCAAAAATTTTAGTATTTCAATAGTTTTAAGAATATGGACTATGTGGTGGTCCTGAGAAAGGCTAAGCCCCCTAAGAACAACCTTATCAAACCTGAGTTTGAGGCTCTCAAAGCTTTGAATAATAACAAGGACATCGTTGTTCTTAAAGCTGACAAAGGTGGTGTTGTCGTTATCTTAGATAAGAAAGATTGCCAAAGAAAAACGTTAGATCACCTTTGTAATAGTGGGATCTATAGAAAACTTAATAAGAATCCCTTAAACAATGTTTCTAAAGCAATTTCTCTAGCCATAAAATCTAGTAGCATTGTTAGCTCCCTTAGTCAAAATCTAATCGAGAATAGCCCTCTCACTCCTAGGATTTATGGTCTTCCAAAGATCCATAAGAAGGGCTCCCCTGTGTCCCATTTTCAACACCATTGGAGGGCTAACCTATCTTCTTGCTAAGTTTTTATCCAATAAGATTAAACCTCTTGTTGGTAGGACTAGATCCTTTGTCAAAATTTATTTGTCAACGAATTAAAGGGTATAAGGTTGGATCTTGTAGATAGTTTGGTGAGTTTATATGTGGTCTCTTTGTACACTAATATCCCTATTAACAAGGCCATTGAAGTCATCAAGTGCATTACAGATGCAGATACAACTTATCTGGTTGAAATTTGTCTTCTACTTTCTTCAGTTTTGAAGGTGAATTTTATGAACAAACTTGTGGAGTTGCCATGGGTTCCCCCCTTTCCCCAGTAGTGGCTAATCTATGTATGGAGGACTTTAAATCTAAGGCCTTGTCCTCAGCTCTATTCAAACCTAAGCTTTGGAAAAGGTTTGTGGATGATCCTTGCGTCATCTGGTCTCATGGTCGAGAAAAGTTGGACCTTGTTTTCCAATATCTTAACAATCAATCTAGTTCCATAAAGTTTACTATGGAATGTGAAATCAATGGTAGCCTTCCTTTCCTCGATATTCTTATTTCAAAGAGAGATGATGGTTCTTTCTCCCACCAAGTTTTTCAGAACAAAAAAGCTCACACCGAACAATATCTTCGTGCGAATTCACATCATTTCCCTGCTCAAAAGCTAGGTGTTCTCAACACCTTAGCCACTTGCACGTTACAAGCTTCTGATGAAATCCACCTCAATTATGATGAAAAACCCATCTCCTTAGTGTTTTTAATAATAATGGATATAGTAAGCGTCAATGCCTTAGAGCCTTCCTTAAGGCTAAGAAAGGTCCTAAGATTAAAAATGATCTTAAAGATTCGTTCTTAGGGGTGCATCTTCCATTTATCTAAGGAGCCATGGACAAGATTGCTAAAACCCTAAAGAAGCATAAGGTTTCTTCGACATTTAGGCCCCTAAACACTATTTGAAGCTCCCTAAGGTAAATGGAGGACACTATGAGCCATAAAGATGGGAAAGGTGTTTATGTCATTTCTTGAGCACGTAGCTGATTTCAAACATGGAAGGTCTCACTCCTCCGCTTTGGCAGAACATGCGGAAAATACAAAACATCACATTTGCATTGAAGTGGCAAGAGTCATTGTAAGGATTATCATTTTCATCAGTGTAAGTTTAGGAAGGCCTTTGAAATTGAAAAGAGACATATCAATCTGAATAGAGATTAGTTTGTTTATGTGATTTTTACCAAAAAATCTCTCAACATTCATAATATAGATGGCAAAACCCTGGATTGAAAAAATATGAAAACAAAAACATGAATTAAGAAAATATGAAAACAATTAAATACTTTTTTTTTATTATCTCTCAATATCACATTAGAATAAAATTCTTTAAAAGTAAAATTATTATATTTATTAAATAAAAATAATTATGTTCTCATATAAAAAAGTTGTTAGTAGACCAAAATTATAAGTATAATTGAATTCTAAATAGGAGTTATTTTTAGTGTGACTTTTGGAGTTTCCGGTGCCGGAATGGGGCGTAAAATTGTAATGAAATCATGATTTGTGTTATTTAAACTAGTTTTTTTTACTCTATATATAGATTCAGCACCCTGAAAAACCCCTAGGGCGCTTTTATTGTGCAACGTTTACCCATCAAACTTGTGATTTCAATAAATACATGTGGTATTTTAGAGAAACTAGACCGTAAAAATCCACCAAACAAATGTTAAAAAATCGCACTAAAAAAACTCCTCCAAAATATATAAAATTATTTTGAATGGATTATTATCTGTGCTGCCAATGACCGTTACTTTACTGTAACAATTTCCAAAATTCCACCAATAATGAGCAACTTTCTTTCCTTAATATTCACTTGATTCAGCAGGTTGAAACCTGAAACGTGCCTGCAGCAGTCTACACGGATAACATTCAGTGATCAAATTTGAAGGGCTGGTCTTAATTTTATTTGGAAGGGCATATATTTATCTAAACCTTCGAAGATGAAAACTTATAAAAAAAAACTGTACTTCTATTAACAAGTGTACATTAAATAATTTTTTTATAGAAAAGAATGCCAAAATGAAATGGTGTCCTTCTAAATATTTAAAATTTAAAAAGTGGCTACATTAAAGCACTATAAAATCTCAATAGGATTTAGTATATAGGCAAACATTTTTCTCAAATTCTATTTAAAAAATTAAACATATGTTTCTTCTATTCATTAGATAATCTTCAAAAGTATTTGAATTTACATCATGGAAAATATAAATTTATTTGCACAATGGAAAAAAAAAATAGTTTTCATTGTTTTTAATTTATAATATATCTTTTGCTCAGCTTGAAACAATTTAAAAAAAAAAACAAAAAAACAAATATGTACTCTCAACAACCAAGGGAATTGAACTTTTCTCTTAACATTACTCAATCAAAGAACACTATCAATAGACTTTTATCTCCATTAAAAACTTCAAGCTCTATAGATTCAAAAATTTACGTAATTAAAAGGAAAGTTTTCCATATCTAATAAGGAAATATTGTAATATGTAATACACATCTGAAGTGTTGTTGTTGTATGGCTTGGTTGATCATTTTTGTTGGTGTTTAATAACGGTTTTGAAATTTGGTCCTTACAATGAATTCAAGTTTGGTTGATATCTTTTTCTAATAATGCGGTTTCTTTTCGTTGACATCTTTTTCTAATAATATTATTTCTTTTCATTAACAATGTCTTTTAATTTTTCTATGATTTCAATTTTTCTATGATTTCAACATCTCCTTAAAAACCCCTTCATAGCAGTAGCTACATGGACACCCACACACACAACTTATTTCCTAGATACTGAACGGAGAAAATGAAGCGGGAGAGACAATAATAGTTGTATGGATAACTATTAGCATTCTATATCTTTTGGGAAGACCGATTGGAAAAAGAAAATTAAGTTGTAGCGCCATAGGCAGACCAATCTTTGGTTGTGTGGTTATTAATAGAGCTTTGGAGTTTCATTTTAACCTTCTCCTCGGTTCAAAACTCTACATAATTCTATAAACCATTCCAAACATAATAATTTTAATTGGTTCCGCCTAACTGAATGAAAGGCTAGGGAAATGAATGTTGAAAATTAAAATTGAGAGTTAAAAATACCTTGCGAACTTGTGTTGCACTCATTGTAAGATTGGGATAGTAAGATTGGCATTGGAAAAATCAATGCAGGCAAGATTCATAGGCTTAGAATAATCTACCTTAGTTATAATTAATTTTGTCTTTTGTCATTTGTTTCTTCTAAACCTCTGATACCTTCAAAATATGCCCAGTTCACGGATACCAATACACAACTACTTCTCCTCTTCTATCAATGAATGCGAAAAGAAACCTCTATTATCAACGAATGCGAGCATAAACATCATATCATGACTTCTAACCCTATCAGTGCTGCCATTATGACTAATGGCCTAGGAGTGGATGAACGACCTCCACTACGTCCAGTTGCACTTTCTTGAGTGTTGCCAGAACCTCCTGCAGACTTTAGAGTGTTACATCAATCAGACAACTGGATTTTTTTTAAATGTCCTACAGACAGTTAGCCCTTCATACGGCATTTTATAATATTATTTTAAAATTTTAAAAAACATGTAAAAATCAAAATTTAATTTTTTTTTGACTTGTAAATTTCATTGAACACTTCTCTGACGTGTTAGAGAGCTTCAGAAGGACCGTGATGTGTTCAAATTTGAACACTTATTAACATTATGTTGTATAATTCCAAAAATGCCACATGAAACAAGAAGTTAATGGCCGCACTATTTGCAAAAGCAAAAAACATTCCCCACCACGTATCATCAACTTTTCCGCCACTCCGTAAATGTTAAAAGCATGCGCCATAGCTGGCCGCATCATCATATTGCCACGATTACTGGCGAAAGGTAGCTGTGAAAATTGGGAATGGTATTTTTTAACAACAAACAAAGATAGGAAACAACGTCGTAGTAGAGAAAATAACTTAAACAATATAGACAAAGATAAAGGAAAGAGCATTAAACAGGACCAGTATCTTGTTAGGGTTTTTAATTACAGCAACATCATATAACAAGGAGCCACTGCCGTGGCGGTAGTCCCTGCCGAGGTCTACAAAAAAAATATTATTAAAATGGAAGTAAAAAAAATATTACATTAAATATTTAATCTTATGATATAGCATTGATTCTATTGATTCTATTAAATGTAAAGATTTTGGATAGCATCAGCTCTCGAATTCTTTTTGTAAGATATTCCCATAGCTACAAAATTGTAATGTTGCAGCACCTTCACTAAGAAGGCTATTACTACCAAGGCCCCAAAAATGGAGGAATATACTTTGATTTTGGATTTGATTTGGTGATGGTCTTGAAGAAAAAAAACAGATATAACTTCCCCAAGGAAAAAGGAATAGACAAGTTGAACTGCTCCAAAAGCTAAGGCTCCTGCACAGCCTAATAGAGCATGCTTCCATTCCGGAGTATTTAAAAGAAGCAGTCCACCAAATGAAGGGGCGAACAGAGGCTTCTGTTCAACTATCAGTTCTCGCTGGACTGATGCAGACATGTTCGAACTCGATCTGCTATAGATGCTAGAGCTCCTTGCTCTCAAAGACCGGTCTAGCATAGTGGAGCCTTCGAATCGCTCATCTTGCTTATCTGCCGCGGCCTGTTGACTGGTAGCCTTTTATCCCTTTGTCGATGTCAGGCAGTAGACCAAACTTATTTTAGTCTGTATTGAAAAATGGTCATGGCGTTAGGCGAGGAAGAGACGTTGGGCACAATCACGACTGTATGTATCTCCTCTACAAAACCATGAGATCACAAAAAACTGCATTTCAATGACATGAGAATAATTTGAAGAAATTAACTCATATGTAGGTTTCATAACCATAAGAAATAATTTGAAGCCCTACAATTTTGAGAACTGATGATATAATATATGATGACAGCATGCCATGGATACTCCGCAACTTGAGAAGCCTGCCAATATTCTGGACGCCCAGAGGGTGGTTGAGGCCGAAATGCTTAACAGCTCAACTGGCCAGGTCGATCAGGAAGGCATTGCTGCAGCGATTAAGGCAGCCCCAGACTACAATGTTTCTAGTGCGTACGTTAATCCCAACGTTCTCTAATACAACGAGCTCCAGTGGGTACCTTACCAACACTCGGGTTTGCTCATTTCTATAAGGATCCATATCCATGATATCCATGTCTATGAAATTCAGAGTTTTCAGAGTTGAAGCTATGTTGTCGATTTGAAATTTCTATTGCAATGCCCAATTGCAGTGTTTCGTTTTTAAATTTCTGATTATATAGCTCTGCCGGCCAAATATTTTGATAGCTGAGACTATTTTTATATTTCTGATTGTATATCTCTTCCCATTAATCATTTTAATAATAACTGACAGATGCGCTTTGAAATTGTCAATCTATCATGTGAGCATAGCTTGATTTATTTGTGGCAAATGACTCCACTTGTGGAAGATTTTTGTTGGCTCTGTGAAATATGTCTTCTAATGGAAGATTAGAAGATTCCGGTCTGTGAAATATATCTCCTAATCTTTCATTCAAAGTGAATTTTTATTTTTTAAAGTTGGGTGGTTCTCCATTTTCTAGATTTATTCGATGATAACCAATCGAAATGGGTGGTTGTCCATTTTTCTGTTTTTAGATTTACTGGATGATAACCAATATTTCTAGCTTTACTTATTTATTCACCGCAATGTTCTGTCTACAAGGTCATGTGATCCATATGGCATTACCCTTCTTTTTAAAACAAAAGAACGTAATCTAAAATAAATTTTCAGATTTTATTATCGATCCTCTTATTTCACGTTTTGCCTATTAGATTTTTAGCATAATGGGATTTTACCAAATTTTAAGATGGTATAACAATGTCAACGTCGTCGTTTTTTTGATCTTTTCGAAAAGGAAAACACACTCATAGTTTTCTCGTCTATTTTCGCCATTTAAGATTTCAAAATTTAAGTGAATTAATAATTGAATAAACTATAATTAACCATTAAAATATCTTTAAAGAAATTGTCTTCTCGAACAAAATCCGAAACTCAAAATATCTTAATAGTCCCGATCGTTGACCGCCCATTAATGCATTAGTTGACCATGTTTTTTTGGTGTTATCATTGTTTAACCAAAGTTTTAAAATGACAATTATCGTCTATCAAAATTTTAACCAAAGTTTTTGGCTGGGCAAAAAAGGACCTCTTATTGCCGGCTTCGCTTATACCAATGCAAAAATGTGGTGACAAATTATAGTTTATCCAATTATTAATTTTGACTTCCAATTATTTAGTGATAGGACTATTTATTGTTATTTGAATTTTTGTTGTAAGATATTCCATTTATCTTTTTCCATTCATATGTAGTCCCTGCCGATATGCAACAGTGAGCTATTCCGTGAGGTTTGGCTTTGTTTTTTAGTGAGTAGGTTAGCAGTCAATATTCATTTCTTAGCCAGCATTATCCAGAATCAACCAAAAGCTAAATCTGCACATAAGTTTTGGTTTGTATTCGAGTCTAAAGAGACCATTTCTTTTTAATACATAATCAATGTTGTTATATTTATCTGATTGGGTACTGAGAATTGAATCTTCTCATGCATTTCAGTTAGCCCTAAACGAAACTGAGACGGTAATTGAGAGAGCCATTATGTACATTAGCCATGACATGGCAGTTGCAACGTGGAACCCTGATACTGAAGCAACGTGGAAGCCTGATCACTGTATTTAATCGTATTTATCTGCTTGGTTATTTACCTGATCACCGTATTTAATCTTATATTTATTTGCTTGGGTATTTATCTGATTAGGTACTGAGAATTGAATCTTCTCATGCATTTCATTCAGCCCTAAATGAAACTGAGACGGTGATTGAGAGAGCCATTATGTACATTAGCCATGACGTGGCAGTTGCAACGTGGAAGCCTAATCACCGTATTTAATCGTATTTATCTGCTTGGGTATTTACCTGATCACCGTATTTAATCTTATATTTATCTGCTTGGGTATTTATCTGATTGGGTACTGAGAATTGAATCTTCTCATGCATTTCATTCATCCCTAAACGAAACTGAGACGGTGATTGAGAGAGCCATTATGTACATTAGCCATGACGTGGGAGTTGCAACGTGGAAGCCTAATCACCGAATTTAATCGTATTTATCTGCTTGGGTATTTACCTGATCATCGTATTTAATCTTATATTTATCTGCTTGGGTATTTATCTGATTGGGTACTGAGAATTGAATCTTCTCATGCATTTCATTCAGCCCTAAACGAAACTGAGACGGTGATTGAGAGAGCCATTATGTACATTAGCCATGACGTGGCAGTTGCAACGTGGAAGCCTAATCACCGTATTTAATCGTATTTATCTGCTTGGGTATTTACCTGATCACCGTATTTAATCTCATATTTATCTGCTTGGGTATTTATCTGATTGGGTACTGAGAATTGAATCTTCTCATGCATTTCATTCAGCCGTCAACGAAACTGAG
>APFE031398739.1:0-15321 GCA_000404065.3 Pinus taeda
ATATATATATATATATATATCTGCTTTAAAAAATGATTTAGCGCTTGCTACCACTTTATATGGAAGTTCCCAATCACTTTGCACTTTCAGCTCAACACTGTGGGCGGCATCCTCGTTACAGTGATTACAGCGCCTTGCTTCGACAATATTGATGCTTTACTACTTTGCAATTGCGGCTCAATACCGTGGGCGCGATCCTCTTCAGAGTGATTAGCGTGACATGCTTTTCACATCCAAGAATATTGATGCTTTCCTTGTGTACGAGGGGTCCTATTCACCTTGCACTTCATGCATCGTTGGCTCAATACTGTGGCTGCCATCCTCTTATGTTTAGCGGCGACTTGCTTTTACACCTTCAACAGTATTCATTACTTCCCTCGGTTTCACAATGTTGATCGACGCAATACACTTGATGACTTCCCTTTTTTTTTTGGACGGAATTCCTTACTGCTCACGCTGACAGCTGCTTATCATATTTGTTGGTTTTCACAGACCCCACAGTCACTTGCCTTTCGTAATCACACTAACAGCAAGCTATTATTCGAAACGCAATTCTCATTGTTACCATACGCAATCACACTAACAACAAGCTATTATTCGAAACGCAATCACACTAACAGCAAGCTATTATTCGAAACGCAATTCTCATTGTTACCATATGCAGGTTCTCATTGCAATTCTCATACCATACATTGCAGGTTTCAATTCAGATACCCTACACAATTCTCATTAATACCATCATTCAGGTGTGTCAAACATTTCATTCAAGCGTGTCAAACTTTACATACCAGGCAATGCAGAATTTGCAGGTTCTCATGTCAGGCTTCAACAGAATTTGCCGCTACTGCTATTAGCGCAATTCCTCCAACTGAGCCAGCGATTATACTCTTCAGAAAAAGAGACTTCAGGCAGCGTGCGTTTCATTCATGTATGCAGCTTCAGGTGTGGGACAGAGGAGCAGAAGGCAGGCAGAAGTTACAAGGTTAAAAATAGAACCTGGGACCTGTGCTCTGATACCATGTCAGGACAGGAGTAACCATGTCATCACAACCATCAAAGTCACAGTCCAACTCTACACTGAAATTCTGAGTAACTGGGGTAGAAGGAGATGGTGGTAGATTAACAGGGGAAATCTCAACTTCTCTCACCTCGACCTGTGGAGCTAGAGTTGTTTGATGAGAAGGGGATGGAGGGTCACTTGGAACAGGAACCTTGTCCATCTCAGAATTAGAATCTCTAACACCGAGGTATGTTGGGGAGAGGTTTGAAATATTCTAACTTGTGTGGATTTTCAGAAATTTGAACAAGATATTGAAATCTTCCAGTTAATAAATCCCAATTAATTTCATTTTTAGGAAATTCAAAGCAGTAATGAATAAAATGATCATGAAAATCCTAAACAGATTCATCAGGTGTTTTTCACAGTTTTAAATTTTCTTATTAAGGGCTTTACGATCATAGAGATTGAAAGCACAACATGATTCTACAATAAAATGTTCGAAAGAGTGTATGGAGGCTTCAGGGAATGTGTAACACCGTTGCTTCTGCTATAGGATAAAATGCATGGTGTATGGAGAATGGGGATACCCTAAAAAGTTTTCCTGAGACCTTTGGTAGACTGTAAGATTATCTACAGCTGTCAAAAACTTACATGCATGTCCATAAACAATAACTAACTATCAAAGCGAAATAGATTGATTACCTCAAGCCTCCATGTAGATTTGTTGGAGAGCATAATGCATCTAGGTGGAAGTCCCCTAAGCCATCTCTAGATCAAGTCCTGCACATAGAAGAGACAAGCATAATCATAGCATACAACCTTGATAACTGATACATGAATACATAAAAGACATCTAGTTACACATAACTATGCTACTCATGCTAAAAGGTATTGGACAAACAAGTAAATGAATGCTAGTACCAACACCATGGAGTAGACAATATAATTTCACTTCTATATTAATTTTGGAAGAGTGATTACAACCATCTGTTACATCAACCTTCCCTTACCCGTCCAGCATCTCTCTCTCTCCCCCTTCTTACCAACTTCTTATGCTTATTTTTGAGACTATGCTCGACAATCAAGTAAGCTATCCTTTCAAATGATCTGACCTCCATCACCATAGCCTTAGATTTTCTTATGTAGCTATTGAGTTAGGGTTTCCAAGCTCCTCCATGAGTCTCTTAAGGTAAAAGCAATGATTTTTCCATGCTTTTCAACTCTTTCCCATTTGCCTCCTTCATTAGGATTTAGAAATCCCAGAAATAGGTCAAACTTGAGATGTTTCCTTGCTTTTATGAGTAGATTTAGGAGGGAATATAGAGATATTTATGAGTCAATTCACTCCTTTGACCTCTAGATTCTCATTAGGATCCACTAACACTATTCGCGAACTAAAAACTAGAGTTAGTGGGGTCACTTGCGCTCTCTTAGGGTTACAGAGAAGATTTATAAAGAATGTTGTCAGTGTTTAGCTAGCATTAGTGTGGAAACAAGGCTCGTGATCTTGGTATTTTCTTCAGCTATCATGTCTTTCCCCTCTGAGATGATGAGGGGGTCATTTTGTTGTATAACAGATGCCCCCTAAAGTGTGAGATCAAAGGTTGCGACGATGGCCAAAATACTTTACTTAACTGTAATTTTCCTTCTTCGATAAAAAGAGAGAGAGGAATGGAGCTTCAGGTGGTACGAGAAACATATATATAAAACAACTAAAATCATGTCCTAAGTCAGACATTCCCATGCTCAGTAGCTATGTCAGAGAGATTTTCTCATAAAAGAGATATGATGATGTTGGCCGCCGATAAGCACAATTCGGATCTAGTGTCATAATAGGATCATTTTGATGAGATGTCTCCAAAAAACAATATACGCAACTTGGGAGAGTAAGCAAGGCTAAGTGATGCAAGCCTCTACCCAAGGTCTTGATTTCTTCTTCACCAAACAACATAAATCGATACATGTGAATATATGCGTTGATGTCGAACATGCATGAAATCATATGGTTATCAATCAATAGTGGAGACCGTTAACATACAGGAGGAAGGCTACCAATAATGGTGATGATCTCTAAGATGCACAGTACAGTCTAGCGAGTGTGAAAAATGTTTTTGTCGTCGAACACTCATAGAATCACTTAACCAAGAGCCAATAATGAGAACCCCTGATCAAACACAAGGTGACCTACCACTAATGTCTACAAGTACCAAGGCACTGAATGTGTTTCTGGGTTGTCATCCTAGATAGAGTGTTGAAGTTGATAGGAAGATACCTGTCGAAAGGTAGGAAATAATGTGTCCTACATCAATCGACATGAAACAGGACAAGAATGATTTGTTTTTTGAGGAATCTTTGAGCATTGGGTCTAAACGACAAAGGGCATGATGAAAGGATATGCTTGATGGGTTGATGGAGGAAAAAAAAAGGTTAATCCTTGAACAATAGAAGGCACGACAATGGTTTTAACCATGCATCACTAGACTCATGAACACCAAAGAGTGTTAGGATACAGAGATGCAAGAACATCGGGGTATTTAGGCTAAAACTCATAGGATGGTAGGATTCATATTGAGAGGCCATCACAAGGAAGGTTTATCTGAGGGAGTGCCATGTTCAAGGGAACTACTGCTGCCAAACCACACTTTCTAATACTGAATGCAGTTGTATTATCTACTTTCCCTGTCTGATTAGTTTAGTGAGTCCAGACGGGTAAAATCGTCAATCTTTTCATATTTTAAGAGTCTGAAAAGGATCGTGAAAGAGAAACTCTATGCCCTATTTGATTAGTTCAATGAGTCCAGATAGGAAAACTCGCCGATCTTTCCATGTTTTGAGAGTCTAAAAAGGATCATAAAAAGAGTGACTCTATATATTGTCTATTTAATTTAATGATTCCAAACAAGACAACTTGGTGGTCTTTTCATATTTAGAGAGTCTGAAAATATCGCAAAGAATGATTCCAAGTGTTTGGTCAATTTAGTGTTTCTAAATTGATTTCATTAATTGTCAACCCGGGGCTCGTAAGCTGATGAAGTGAAGGTGTACTATATGTACTTAAGCAACCTCTTAGATTTTTTTTGTCGTTTGGGGTTGTTGTTTGTGATCAATTTATCTTCCTAAGATGGAATGGAGATTTTATAAACAGATGAGTGATAGTGTGTGTAAGGTGATTTCTAAATGAGTGAGTGTGTGTTACTGGTGGTTTCTAACTACCTTCTAAACTTGCAAAGAAAAAAGCTTGAAAGAAATAACGTGAAATGAAACTGAAAGCAAAGCAGAAAAACCACTTTCTAATAGCACCAGTCACTACTCATGCTGCTGCAATAAAAAGATAAGAAAAACTACTTTAAAGACCAGTTATAATGTTTAACTCTTCCTAACTCTCTGCTTCCAACATATGGTATTATGTGAAACACGATTAAGAAGTAGTTAGAAATAAGTCTAAAAAGTACGCAAAGCAAGCTGTAATTTATTAGTATTCTGATCTCTTAAAGATGAACAGCTTATGATAAAGAGACCATCAATATGTTAGCATACAACTTGAGAAACTAAACTAGAAATCAGCTAGGAAGACAGAGTAAAGGCAGCAATTATGAATATGACAACTGAAAATACTATTAGAGATAAAGCAAATACACAAAGACACACAATCCCGGGCTAACACCTGCAAAAGACAGTCCTGATCAGTTTAAAGTAAATGCTGGAAATGAAATGGCAGTGAAATTAAATCAAATATGTACACGTGTTAAAGAAAAGGAAAATTGCTGAATTCAAAAGAAGGAAATGGCAAGAACATAAAAGTAAATTACTGTACAAAGGCTGTTATGAATGGGGGCCCTCCATCCACAAAGACCAAAGAAAGATCAGCTACGTAAAAGAGTCAAACAACAGTCTTCTATGATGCAGAAATTACAGTCAAAAAGTGTTGAAACAACAGCTTCAAAATAGAGTTTCTGTGCTCACTAAAAGCATAGCAATTACATAAACAAAACAACTAAAGACTAATCCTTAAGCGTGCGCAGACGCTGGATTTTATAAGCAAGTAAACAACTGCCTACTGCGTAAAACATGAAACTGAAAATTAACTGACAATATGCTAATTAAATGGTTCAGCAACACGTCAATAGGTCCGTGGGTGATCTGGAAGGTACGATCGTCATGGAGGTTGAATCCAAGGTTGGATCCTGTCTCCCATGACCTGCGTAGAGTGGAGGAGTTGCCATCTGGAGTGACGTGACCTTTCAGCTCACGCGGCACCGTTTGAGCTGGCTTTGTTGACCGAAGTTGAATCCTCGTTGACCGGAGGTATGCGTGGCGTTGCTGACCAAACCAATAGCACAGGAACCTTCAACACCTTCATTCCCACGTGCCCATGTGATTCGTTTTTCAAAATGACATGTGGAACATGGAGATCAATGAAAAGCCTGCGGAATTGCTGAATGGCTACGGAATTGCCAGAGAGCTGCGGAAACTTTGTGCGTATGTCAAAAATCTAGACAAACAGTCAAACATTTAGCAAAGTCAACCAATCATGCTTAAAGACATCAAATGTAATGATCTAGGTAAGTTTATGAGGAAAATAGGGCAAAAGAGAGGGATAAGTGAGAAAAAGTTGTAGGTAATGATGGATAATTAGGTGCAAGTTAGAGGCTCTACAAATCATCCGGGACTCTATCGACAAGCGCATGGTGGCCCACATTTCGGAACTGACCACCTCCAAGGAAATCTACAATAGACTAGTAATCCTATTTAAAGTTAGTGATGCAAAACAAGTTTTCTTCCTTAGAATAAGCTGAAGGAAATCAAGAAGGGAAAAGATGAAAGTATGCAAGCCTACTTCCTAAGGATTACCGAGAGCAAGAATGATATCCTATCAATTGGGGAAGTCATTCCTGACAGGGAACTAACCATCACAACTCTCGGAGGGCTCCCGTCTGAATGGTATATATTCAAAACCACTCTTCTCAACAACAATGTAAACCCAGGATTTGAGGCACTGATGGCGAGATGCATTCAAGAAGAAACAAGGATGTTAGAGTAGGAAATGCCTACACTTAGAGGCAATCTCGTTGCATTCTCCTCTCATGCTAAAAGGAGAAATAATTTTGGGGAAAAATCTAAGGGAAAGGTCGAACCAGAAAGTGGAAGGAAAGGTAGATGTTAATTTGCAACAAAATTGGCCACTATGTGAAGGAGTGTCCTGATAGAAAGGACACATCTCATGATGATGATCAAAATCACTCTCGAGGCAATTCCAACAACAATCAAAGGAATGGCAAGTTCAATGGCAAAGGAAAGAGGAATGTCTGAAATCAAGGAAGTGGTCAACCCTCTAAGAAGGCAAGAAACTCCAGGTATGAATTTAACATTGTTAACAATAAGCAAGATGAATATTATCTGATATCAGCCCTCTCTACTACTCCTTCGGACTCGTTGGGAAATTGGCTTATTGATAGTGGTGCCTCAAGGCACTTCACTGGTTACAAAGAAGCTCTCTCTAATATGATAAAGAAGGAGACCAACCTGGAAATTATTCTTTGAGACAACTCCAAATATCCCGTGAAAGGCGTAGAAAATGTCTCTCTACAATTGAATCACGGTAATACAATTCATTTGCAAGAAGTCCTATATGTACCTGATCTCAGAAAGGACCTGGTGTCCCTTTTGGCAATGGAAGACAAAGACTACAAGGTGGCCTTCATCGATGGCAAGTTACGTGTATGGAAAAAGAATTTCAAAGATGCTTTCACTCTTTGGTTTCGGGTTGCCTCTTTATATCAAGCCGGAGGAAGTCCATTGGGTGTCATGTCTTGTGACACATCTCTTCGATCTAAACTATGGCACCAGAGGTTTGCTCACCTTCATTATAAAGCTCTACCCGATGTGAGACAAATGTTGACAGGAATGCCCGAGTTTAAAGTAGAGTAAGAAGGTGTATGTCCAGGATGTGCCAAAGGAAAGCTCAAAAGGGGACCATTCCCCTCAAGCCATAGCAAGACCTCCAATATATTGCAGTTAGTTCACTCTGACATTATATCTGGTATGATGCTTATGAACTCCTTGGGAGGATATTTATATTACCTCACCTTTATAGATGATTATTCTAGCAAGACTTGGATATACTTCTTGAAAAAGAAGGATGAAGTGTTCTCCTGGTTTCATCACTTCAAAGCCTTGATTGAAAATCAAACCGAAAAGAAGATCATGATCATAAGCACTGATAATGGGATTGAATATGAATCCAATGAGTTCCATGACTTTTGTAAGGAAGTTGGCATTAAGATGGAGACCACAACACCATACATTCCTGAGCAAAATGTTGTGGCGGAAAGGAAAGATTGTACGATTACGGAATTTGTTTGTTCCATGCTCCATGATCAAAGCTTTCCGAAGTTTCTATGGGCCGAAGCTGAAAATATTGTCGTATATGTTCAAAATCGATGTCCTCATTTTAGAATTTTTGGAAGTCGTGTATATTTTCATGTGCCAAAAGAGAAAATGAATAAATTGGGTGCATCTGGAAAGAAGGGAATCTTCATGGGCTATAGCGAAAATACCAAGGGCTATAGAATTTATGTGGCTGGTCAAAGGGAAGTTGAGATTAGCCATGATGTCACCTTTGATGAAGATATGGCTCATAGCAAAGTTGACAATCTTCCAATAATAAGGAAATCTAGAGAAGCTGACACTAGGAAACCAGAGGAAAAGGAAGATGAGACGATGCTCGATGTAGAAGAACCTACGGATCCTATTGATCCCCCTCCGCAAGAGCCTTCCTCTTCTAGGAAGAGGCCTTCATGGATTACGGGAACACTTGATGATGTCAAAGGACACATTACACCCAAACAGACTTTCCGAGAAAGCAAGAAGCCGGCGAGGTATCAGGGATACTTGACCCTCATGAGCACGATCATTCAAAATGAGCCTTCATCATTCATAGAAGCTATCAAGAATCGAGTATGAAGGATATTATGACTGAGGAATATGAGTCCATCATGAAGAATGATGTCTGGGATGTGGTCTTCAGACCCCAGGACAAAGCAGATGTCACTTTGAAATGGCTTTACAAGATAAAGCATGGAGCTAATGGAAGTGTTGAAAAGTATAAGGCTTGTTTTGTCGCTCGTGGCTTCTCTCAGAAGGAAGATATAGACTATGACAAGATATTTTCCCTTGTTTCCTGATATACCACCATTTGCTCGATCATAGCCCTTGTTGCTTTGCAAGGATGGAACCTACATTAGATGGATGTCAAGACCGTGTTCTTGCATAGTTCGATCAAAGAGGAAGTCTATGTGGAACAACCCGAAGGATTTGAGATTCGTGATCGGGAATCTCACATGTTCATGTTGAAGAAATCCCTCTATGGGCTGAAGCAAGCACCCCGAGCGTGGTATGAAAGGATCGATAGCTACTTGATGACGTTGGGATTCACTAGGAGTGAAGCCGACCCTAACCTTTACTTTAAGGTTGAAGATGACAAACCTCTCATACTAGTGATGTACGTTGACGACCTCTTTCTAACAAGTGCAGACCCTCTCATTCACAAATGTAAGAGGGAGTTGGCTTCTGAGTTTCAGATGAAGGACCTGGGACTGATGCACTATTTCCTAGGATTTGAAGTCTGGTAGAAGCCAGGGGAGATTTTCCTATCTCAAGGAAAATATGTGGTGAAGATATTGGAGAGATTCGGTATGGTGGACTGCAAGCCCATGACTACCCTGATGGAGCTTGACTTCAAGAAGTTAAGTGGTAGTGTCGCTGGACTTGTTTTACAAAATGCTACCGAGTATTGTCAACTCATCGGAGCATTGATTTTCTTGGTGAACTCTCGCCCGGATATATGTTTTGCAGTCAACATGTTGAGTTAACATATGGTTGAGCCTCACACACTGGATTGGTGCCAAGAATCTATTGAGATATCTTCATGGCACAATCACTCATGGGTTGAGATACACTGCTGGAGATGTGAGACTACATGGATATACTGACATTGATTGGGTAGGTAGTGTGGTGGACCGAAAGAGCACTTCCAGGAGTTGTTTCTCTTTGGGATCTACCTCGATATCCTAGATGCGAAGGAAGCAGAAGTCGATAGCTTTGAGCACTGCTGAGGCAGAGTACATTACTGCGAGTATGGCCTCTTGTGAGGCAGTCTAGTTATGGAAGCTCTTCAGTGAGCTGTTTGGATTTACATCGGATACTACTGTGATCTTGTGTGACAACTAGAGTGGGATTCATTTATCAGAGAATCTTGTATGTCATGATCGCTCCAAGCATATCGATATCAGGTACCACTATATCTGGGATATGGTGCATCGAGGAGCAATAAGGCTCCAACATATCGATACAAATGAGCATGTCACCGACATTTTGATGAAGCCCCTAGGAAAGATCAAATTCTTGACTTTCCAAGAACAACTTGGTGTCATTGAGAGACCCTCTTATGAGGGTCGTGTATGATGCATACATTGAGCTCTGGGAGCTCCGGGGGGCTTGGGGTGCTTCTTGGAGCGACATGCAACCATAGGGTGACTTACCCTCCCCTAGGGGTGCGTTATGTATAAGGTGAAAGGTTCAACCTTCCCCTGTGATACCCCATGGCAACTTAGGGATAGGATTGTTAGTTCTCCTGTCGAGGCATCCTCCCCATGCAGTCTAGGATTCATGGGAAGTACCTCTCATCTGATCAACGAGTAGGGAAATGGGGTTAGGGACCATATTAGTACTATCGATGGACACATCATTGTATCTACCGTACTCCATATGCTAGGATGACCTCCATTAATGAGAGAGTGGTATGACACACTTTTTGGACTAACTTCGGGTCAGTGGAGGATGGTATGATACATCCTCAATCATTTCTTCTTCTTCATAGTTTAGCAGAGCAGAGCAGTGCAGAGTAGTGCATTTGATGGTAGAGATAGTACCGAAGATCAGACGAATTAACAGATCGAGTTCTACCTAGTTGAGAGGGAGTGTTAAAATTGAAAACTAGGGCCAAACTCCATGTGGGTCATCTTATTTATGGTAGCTGATATTTTTCCTTGATTTCTCTCATAGAGAGGTGTAGGATTGATCTAATGATCATTTGATTCCAACAAGTATTTATGGAGATATGAATTTATTTGTATTTACTTGACAAATTGTCAAGGTCGACCAACAGCTAAATGTGTGGCACACATGCCCAACATATCATATAAATACAAGTGAGGTTGAGTCATTATTCACTCATCTCATCTCATCTTATCTTCTTCTCTCTCACTCTCCTTACTTGATTGGGTTAACAAGAAGCAGCTCTCATGTGGGAGAAGAAGGACGCAGCAAGGAGGAGGACGCAGGTATGTTCTGCGTTGACTTTCATTGACCTGGGTGCAGCAAGCAAGGGATGATTGCGTTGACCAGTGAAGGAGGCATTTTGTCTACGACCTAGCGTGGGGAGTCTCCTTCAAGCAAGCCGCAATCCTGATCTGCCATCCGAGGACATGATTTGACCAACAAAGTGACTAGCGCTGAATGGTTAGGGCAAACCGCAGCGCTGCCAATTTGTTGCACTGTTTTGACCATTTCTTTTGGGTTGTTTTGGGCTACCCTTCATTGTTGTTCAAGACTGAGTTGACCAAGGTTGACTCAAGGTCATTTGTGGACCATTTGATTTACTTTGCAAGTGTTGGTTAGGGTTTCTATTACTGCTGCCATAAAAATTACAGATCTTTACAATTGTACTATTTCTTCCTCTGTTGAACCATTGAAGATTAAAGAAGATTTGATCAAAGGTTTCCCCGCATTGGAGTTTGTCCCTGGCTAGCCACCACATCTAGTGTCTCTTGTCCTGGCTTGTTTTCTGTCGATCTATTAATGTTCTATCTGCATTTTACTATATGTTAATGTGATTTCTAATTAGTGGCTAATAAGACGTAATTGAAGTAAATTGAACTAACCATAAAACATACCATAAATTAGCATAATTTCTATAAGCTCTAAGTCTAGGATGTTTTGTTTGATAGAGATTTTTTATTTGTTTTGCAATAGATTTTGAATAACCATATACTGCCAAGTTTTTCACTTTCAAACTTTTTACTAATTCCAATCCTAAAATTAGAGCATCATATTCTGCCACATTATTTGTGACTCCAAAATCCAATTTGATTGATTGGGTAATGTTTTTATTTTGAGGTGAAATGAGTACAATTCTTGTGTCGGCTCCTACCTTAGAAAATGCTCCATCAAAATACATTATCCAGATATCACTATCTGGAAACTGAGGTATATTAATTGTATCTTCAGTTATGGTTTGAGGATTAAAGAGATCACTTGCAGCCAAAGTAAAACATCTAAAATCTTGATCAATAGCATATATAGAATGATTTATTACTTGATTAGGTTTACAAACATTATTTATGAATCTTACTTCTCTTTACAGCGTTAAATGTTAACCTCCATAAATTGGGATTGTAGCATATGACATATCCATCTGCAAACTTCCTCCAACCTTAGCACAGTAAGATCTTGACAACAACATGCCACATTTTGGGGAAATGTATGTAACAACTATATCAAATATTATGCTTTTCACAGGGATTTGAGCAAGTGTAACAGCTAAATCTTTGATTAATCCCAAGCAAGATAATTTCTTTGAATCAAATTTGTATAGATCGTGATATGGCCTAGTAATTTGCAACTGGAGTTGGTCCATGATAACTTTAGGCAACATATTATGGGAAGCACCAGAACATAGCATATAGTTGTACAAAAGAAAATCATGATCATTTAATGTAACATAGAAAGGTGGCACACTTTCATCAATCATATTTGAACTAGGCACAAAAACTATTGAAGGCTTCTCATTTTGTAGGATAATTACATCCCCTTCAGCTTCTAAAGTTGAAGATTGTATCCATTTGGAGACTTATTGTTTATAACATAGATTTCTTGAAAGTTCAGATAAGGGAATTGGAACTTTTACCCTCTCTAATTCTCTTTCAACATTAAAAACAATTGGAATGGAATTTTATGTAGAACACTACTCTTGTAACTGACTTTGAGGTTGGGCATATGATGTTTCAACAGTTTTCACTTACGGCTCATCAAAAGTAACCTTTTTTACAGGCCTACCAAGACCTTGTCGAGGTCTTAGATCATATCTACTATTCAGTTCAGCAATGACAAAATCAGAAAATTCTTGATATTTAGAAACTTGTAAGGCCTCTTGATTTTCAGTTAGAGGTTGATCCTAGCTAATTGGAAAAATAAAATTTTGAGATGATGGATCTTCCAAATAATTGATACCATTCGTAATAACAGGGACAACTTCTTGAGGGTCTTGATCACCATTCATTAACGAAGGTTGAATTTGCAGGCTAGTATATAGTCTTTGCACAATTTGAGGTTGAAAATATATTTTATAATGAAATGGACGTCTATTTGAAACCTGTTGGGCTACTCTAGGTTGAGTTTCCATTCTTGAAATTCGATTAAATTGATTTCTTAATAAAGAGGTTATTTCATGAATTTTTTGTTCTTCTTTATTCTTTGATGATGAAGTACTTTCCTCTTTAACTTTTAATTTTCCTTTCAGCTTTTTCTATCTTTGCTATCAATTTACTAGATGTTGACATGTTAGCTTCCACCTCAATTGCATTACTTTGCATGTCTGCTAAGGTTTCAGATTTTCATTGTCTAAGCAATACAACAAATAATCATCAAATGCTCTATAAAATCTAACTTTAGTTGTAGTGATTGGGGATTTACAATCTGGTGGCATCTTATTGTAAATCTTATTAAATCTTTTTATAGATTCTACAACAGGTTCACTACGATTTCTTCTCAAATCTTGAAATTTTGTTAAATAGTAAACATGATAGTTTTTTATTCCCCATGGATTCTTGAAGATGTTGGTTAATTCAACCCATGAATTTATAGAATTTGTTTGTAATTGTCTAAACCATATTCTCACATTTCCTTCTAATGATTAAACAAATGGTCTTGTATTAACATCCTCATGTTCAATGTTCATATTCTCTACAAAATCAAGAAATGCAGCCAAATGATCTTCTGCAGATGGCTCTGTTTCTCCATTAAATTTGGGCAAATGTTTCAAATACCCTTTAGGAAAATCATGAAGTTGGGTTGTTGGTGGAAGTACTAATGTTGCATATCGAGTTGTTACAATTGGCCTAAATCCAGTGATTTGGTGTTGTAATAAAATTATCTGTTTAGGAGAGACAACTTTGCTCGAAGATGGCAAGGATGGAGGTTTAGGCTTCTTGAAAAATTGAGGATGAACAGCTAACTTCTGAACTTCAGGCCTGTTTTGGAAAAAAGTTCGCGTCAGACCCTAGGTCCGAGATAACTTGGTCCATTTCATATCCTCCTATCTACGCGGTGAGTCTCATCTCACGTTCAGTTATTGCCTTATGCTTATCAAGCTTTTTGACTATGTGTGGTCCGTCAATAGCATTTTTGTTAAAATTGGCAACTAGGGCCAAACTCCATGTGGGTCAGCTTATTAGTGGCAACTGATATTTTTATTGGATCCCTCTCGTCAAGAAGTGTAGGACTGATCTAAATATCATCTGATTCCGATAAGTATTTATGGAGATATGAATTTATTTTGATTATGGAATTATTATCAAGCCGACCAGCAACTTATGTAGGCTCAAGAAGCCCAAACGTCATGTCTATTCAACCTATATGTCAAAGGGAAACATGATAATGGGCAGCATGATAAACAGTAGTGATAGAATGGCATACATATAGCAGCACTATCACAATGAACAACAGTGATAGAATGCCATCTATTAGAACAACAGCATGATGATGATGCACCTTAGTATGGGCAGCATGGATAAGATCATGGACATGAGAAGCATGAAGTTGGATGAGATCATGGACATGAAGAGCAGCATGATGATGGATAAGATCATGGACATGGGTAGTATGAAGTTGAATGAGATCATGGACATAAAGGATAGCATGATGATGGATAAGATCATGGACATGGGCAACATGATGATAATCATGATTAGTGCAGCATGGTGCAGAATACAGTGGTACAGCAAGAGAACCAGATGCAGCACGATTATAGGTGAAGGAGTCACCTTGGAGAGTCAGTTGAAGCAGAATGTCTTCAACTGATCTCACCGTTATACGAAATGATCTAGATAAGTCAAGTGTTGACTTCTATTGTAAATGTACTCTCTCTCTCTCTCTTTCTCTGCTGAAATTTGAAGAACATAAAAAAAGAATTGATCAAGGGTTTGCCCACACATTGTGGGGTTTGTCCCTGGCTAGCACCACATCTTGTGTTCTCTTGTCTTGGCTTGTCTTCTACGATTTATATTTATGTTATATCTGCAATTTACTTTAATATTGATGTGATTGCTAATCTGGAAAAGATAATGAGCTAACTGTGATAATTGAAATAAATTGCTCTAGCATAGAACATACCTAAAATTAACATGGTATTAGAGGTGAGGTGAAGACAAATCCCAAGAAAGAGTGAAAGAGCAATCACCAAAGACAGGAGGGACAAGGATTAATGGGTTCCACATCTCTCTTCTAAGTTCACAAAGGGTGAAGTCGAAGCAGAGCATATTATCATAATGGCGTAGCGGAAGTTTCTGATGGCCCATCTAAAGATCACTTAATTGGGAAGTTTGAATCTAAGGGTGGATGGAAAGCAAGATGCCTTGGTTGCAATAATTTTGGCCATCATGCAAAGGAGTGTCTGTAAGACAAGGACACATCTCTTGATGAAGATAATAATCATTCCAAGGATATCTTCAATGATCAGAGGAATGATAAGGAATGCAGGTCATTAAGGAAATGGTCAACTCATCAAAGAAAGAAAGGAACCCCAGAATCTCTTTTATGTACCTGATCGCAAGAAGAACCTGGTGTCCATCTTGGAAATGGAAGTTTAAGGTTTCAGGGTGGCACTCATCGATGGAAAGGTACATATTTGAAAATAGATTTTTTTCAAAGATGTTTTAGAGTTCAGGGTTGTATCAAGTCCACTGGGGACCGTGTCCATTGACTTAGCACCGGAGGTTTGTGAGTCAAATGGTGACCAGGATGCCTGAATTCAAAAAGAGCATGAAGGTACATGTTTGAGATGTACCGAAGGAAAATATTACAAGGGGACCATTCCCCTCATGTAGCAGGTCAATAGGTTTGGAACAACCCGCGGAGTTTGAGATTCATGAACGGGAATCTCATGTATACAAGTGGAAGAAAGCCCTCTATGGCTTGAAGCAAAACACCTCGGGCGAAGTATGAGAGGACTAATAGTTGTTTGATGAAGCTAAGATTCACTAGGG
>APFE031398744.1:8564-66578 GCA_000404065.3 Pinus taeda
ATTGCAAGTGGGCAAGCCTGCAATTGAGCCAAAGAAGTAGGCTCCTCCCTGACATGCTGACCACCTTTGCCACCTTTGGCACATTAACCTCCGGTGTAGAATCACTGTCAGATTCCTGCTCATCGACTGACTCGGTCTCTGACATGACTTTGAACACAAGATAGCTGGAATATATATGCTGATGTAAAAACTGTGTACAATTGACTGTAAACTGTTCTTTGCTCTAAAAATGTTGTGACCAAGGGGAAACAAATGCACAAGGGAATATTAGGAAAGGGAAAACATTAGGGAATTAGGGACTTTGGAAATAAAAACAAGGGAATTAGGGAAGGAAGGGAAATGAAAATATTGGATTTGGGATTTTGGGATGTTAGGTAGGGATAATGTGTTTTTTAATAGAGGTGAGGGACTAGGATTTGAGGGATTGTAGTGTAGGGTTAATGAGGGAATTAATGGGGAAGAAAAATGGTGAATTTGGGAATGAAAAACAAAGGGAAATGGGGAAAAAATCACAACCTTGGTTACACTCTGTTTTCAAACCCTACATCACTTTTTACTTTGAAACCCTACAACACTCTTTACATTGGCAAAGGAGGCTTTCCAACTTGGATCTTTACGGCAAATATTTAATGAACCCATCACATTAACCTTTAAAAGCCAAGCAAAGGTAATGGATATGAGCCTACCTGCAAATTCGTGCGGAGAGGAGGCGATTTGATGCTCTTTCAAACAAGTTTCAAGCTCCAAACCCAGTGCGCCGCGCGCCTCACCCAATGCGCCGCGCTCCTCTGATGCGCCGCACGCTTGTATTTTTACACTGTGGCTTTGTGCCCAGTGCGCCGCGTGCAGCCAATGTGTCGCGCGCCTAGCCCAGTGCGTTGCACGCCTGGAAACTGCTCCAACTTCCACTCAAATTCACAATTTTGCCTTAGAACGATCTTCTTCACTCTTGGCATGTACAATGAGTTGAAAATGTATTGAAAAATCTTTATAAAGACTCCCTTTTGATTTTTGCTTGGTCCATAACCCATTTTGTAATGTTTTGTCGTTGACACTTTTTCAGGATTAATAGACTTCTGACTTTTTGGTTTCCTCCTTAAATTTGGTTGAAATAATGATTTTCTTTGACAATTTTTTGTAGGGATAGCTGTGATATGGTCTTGCAAAGGAGACCAAGGCTGCACCTGGACAATTTAAGAACTGAAATTTTTGAAAATTTATTACAAAAATGAGACGACGACTTATCTTCAAAACAAAGTTTTGAAGAGAAGTCCTAATCTATCTGTATAATGATAAAAATTATTGAGGTAAACACCTATCGAGGACATCCCTCTCGCCTGCTGGTCTTCTTAGACTTTGCAAAACAAAATTGACTTAACCCTAGACCTAATGACCGAGAACACTTGTCATGACCTAGAAATTTGACCTCTTGATTTTTATGAACAGACCTGAACCGGCAGCGCCAAACATGAGGGAAATGAGTGACACAAACCATTCCGTCAGATTTATGGCATGCCTAACGAAATGCAACTGATCGAAACTGATGGGACACCTAAACATGAAATGCAAAAAAGAGCTTTGATTTCTAATGGAGGGATAACTAGACCGACTCTAACAGATCCTAGTCTTGTAGTAAATCACCTCATCCATCACCCTATACCTATCATCCCCAAATGTGCCATCTAGAATCTCACTATCCTGTTGATTCTTGAAGTACTCCACCAATAGCTGCGTTCTCTAGTCCTGGGTGATGTCCATGAGAGAGAGTGTTGCAGGCCTCCTAGGACCTAGATAGTGCATCAACCACTACATTATGTTTTCCCTTGAGATACTCTATCTCAAAGTCATACAACTAGATCTTGCTAGCCCACATTTGTTGCCTCTAATTGAGTTCCTTCTAGTCCTGGAAGAACCACAAGCTATTATGATCTGTCTTCACCCTAAAACGGTTCCCCACCAAGTACTGTTTGAATTTGGCCAACGTATGCATGATTTTCAACATCTCCTCACCCCGGGTGGAGATAGTACTCGTCGTGTAGATGCAAATAAGGCCCTGTGGCCTCGCTGGTATGTCACATATGGAGGAGCACTTATATGCCCAGTCTTAGGAATGTCTGGCTGGTGTGAAGGCGCTCCCTCATCATGAACTATCTCGGGAGGCGGTTGTAGTGCTGAGAAGAAGTCACGTGAGATGAAATCCTCCCAAGTAATGCCTTGCTGTGTCAACTGATGTATCACTATGATTTTGATCAGCGCGTAATGATATATGCTCTTATGCTGATGTGCGGGGCTCTTCCTTTGTACTAAAGTCACCATCCTCTCTATGTTGCGACACATGAAGTACGGAATGTTCATCATACGTACCCTCGTGAAATGCATCAACAAACGGACATGGTACGAATAGAGACGCGAGAATCTGCCCTCGCAACTGAAATACCGAATGATGAGTTTCATCAATGGTGCAAACTCATCCCTCAGGAATCTGAAAGGAAAAACTGTACTCAAGTGTCTCATATACCCGGGTTTGATGTATGGCTCATAGTAGAATCTGTCTAACTGCTGGAGTTTGCTCCATTCCTCTCCTAACTTTGGTATCCCGATGGCCTGAGCAATAGTCTCTAGTGACAAGGTGAAATTCACTCTGGCGAAGTTTACATGACCATCATGTAAATGTAGAACAAATAAACGGACTAGTTCCCGATGATGCTGGGTTTGTGAGATCATCTCACAGTATTGGAAACATGATTGACGCTGAAAACAATCCATTGCAAGTGGGCAAGCCTGCAATTGAGCCAAAGAAGTAGGCTCCTCCCTGACATGCTGACCACCTTTGCCACCTTTGGCACATTAACCTCCGGTGTAGAATCACTGTCAGATTCCTGCTCATCGACTGACTCGGTCTCTGACATGACTTTGAACACAAGATAGCTGGAATATATATGCTGATGTAAAAACTGTGTACAATTGACTGTAAACTGTTCTTTGCTCTAAAAATGTTGTGACCAAGGGGAAACAAATGCACAAGGGAATATTAGGAAAGGGAAAACATTAGGGAATTAGGGACTTTGGAAATAAAAACAAGGGAATTAGGGAAGGAAGGGAAATGAAAATATTGGATTTGGGATTTTGGGATGTTAGGTAGGGATAATGTGTTTTTTAATAGAGGTGAGGGACTAGGATTTGAGGGATTGTAGTGTAGGGTTAATGAGGGAATTAATGGGGAAGAAAAATGGTGAATTTGGGAATGAAAAACAAAGGGAAATGGGGAAAAAATCACAACCTTGGTTACACTCTGTTTTCAAACCCTACAACACTTTTTACTTTGAAACCGTACAACACTCCTTACATTGACAAAGGAGGCTTTCCAACTTGGATCTTTATGGCAAATATTTAATGAACCCATCACATTAACCTTTAAAAGCCAAGCAAAGGTAATGGATATGAGCCTACCTGCAAATTCGTGCGGAGAGGAGGCGATTTGATGCTCTTTCAAACAAGTTTCAAGCTCCAAACCCAGTGCGCCGCGCGCCTCACCCAATGCGCTGCGCTCCTCTGATGCACCGTGCGCTTGTATTTTTACACTGTGGCTTTGTGCCCAGTGCGCCGCGCGCAGCCAATGCGTCGCGCGCCTAGCCCAGTGCGTTGCGCGCCTGGAAACTGCTCCAACTTCCACTCAAATTCACAATTTCGCCTTAGAACGATCTTCTTCACTCTTGGCATGTAGAATGAGTTGAAAATGTATTGAAAAATCTTTATAAAGACTCCCTTTTGATTTTTGCTTGGTCCATAACCCATTTTGTAATGTTTTGTCGTTGACACTTTTTCAGGATTAATAGACTTCTGACTTTTTGGTTTCCCCCTTAAATTTGGTTGAAATAATGATTTTCTTTGACAATTTTTTGTAGGGATAGCTGTGATATGATCTGGCAAAGGAGACCAAGGCTGTGCCTGGACAATTTAAGAACTGAAATTTTTGAAAATTTATTACAAAAATGAGACGACGACTTATCTTCAAAACAGAGTTTTGAAGAGAAGTCCTAATCTATCTGTATAATGATAAAAATTATTGAGGTAACCACCTATCGAGGACATCCCTCTCGCCTGCTGGTCTTCTTAGACTTTGCAAAACAAAATTGACTTAACCCTAGACCTAATGACTGAGAACACTTGTCATGACCTAGAAATTTGACCTCTTGACTTTTATGAACAGACCTGAACCGGCAGCGCCAAACATGAGGGAAATGAGTGACACAAACCATTCCGTCAGATTTATGGCATGCCTAACGAAATGCAATTGATCGAAACTGATGGGACACCTAAACATGAAATGCAAAAAAGAGCTTTGATCTCTAATGGAGAGATAACTAGACCGACTCTAACAGATCCTAGTCTTGTAGTAAATCACCTCATCCATCACCCTATACCTATCATCCCCAAATGTGCCATCTAGAATCTCACTATCCTGTTGATTCTTGAAGTACTCCACCAATAGCTGCGTCCTCTAGTCCTGGGTGATGTCCATGAGAGAGAGTGTTGCAGGCCTCCTAGGACCTAGATAGTGCATCAACCACTACATTATGTTTTCCCTTGAGATACTCTATCTCAAAGCCATACAACTAGATCTTGCTAGCCCACATTTGTTGCCTCTAATTGAGTTCCTTCTAGTCCTGGAAGAACCACAAGCTATTATGATCTGTCTTCACCCTAAAACGGTTCCCCACCAAGTACTGTTTGAATTTGGCCAACGTATGCATGATTTTCAACATCTCCTTATCATAGATTGAATATAGTCTCTCATAGTCACACAACTTCAGGCTTTTGGTTGCAATGGGGTGACCACTTCGCATCAAGATTGCTCCAATGCCCTCCCTTGATGCATCACACTCTAGTACGAAGGGCTGCGAAAAATCTGGCAATGCTAAGATGGGGAATGGACTTATGACTACCTTGAGGTGCTCAAAGGCCTCCTGTGCCGTGGATGACCACTCAAAAGCCCCCTTCTTTATGAGGTCCGTAAGGGGTGTTGCCAAAATCCCTTTACAAACCCTTCTAGTAGGTATAGTTGCCCAAAACTCCTCTCAACTTTGTCACGTTCCTGGGAGTTGGCCAATCCAAGATGGCCTGAATCTTCTCCTGATCAACCTATACTCCCTCCTCCCCAATCACGTGGCCTAGGTGAAGCATCTCTTTGAGGCCAAACTTGCACTTGGACATCTTGGCATAGAGTTGCTGCTCGAAAATTCGCAACACCTCCTCCAAGTGCTAGAATTTCTCCCAAGTCCTACTATAGATGAAGATGTCATCAAAGAACACCATTACATATCTGTGCAGTGGCTTGCGGAATACATGGTTCATGCAAGACTAGAAGGTGGATGGTGCATTGGTTAGCCCAAAGGGCATAATTAGGAACTCAAAATGCCCATAGTGACACCAAAATGCTGTCTTCAAGATATCATAGTGACACCAGAATGTTGTCTTTAGGATATCATAATGACACCAGAATGCTGTCTTCAGGATATCCTGGTCTCTCACTCAAATCTCATGGTACCCTAAGCACAAGTCAATTTTGGAGAAGTACTTGGATCCCTTCAACTCGTCCATCCTCGGACTAGGGTACCTATTCTTCAATGTCCTTTTGTTGAGAGCTCTATAGTCAATACACATGTGGAGGGTCCTGTCCTTCTTCTTCACCAACACCACCAAACTGGAACTCGGCTTGATGTGGCCCAAGGCTAACAACTCCTGAATAGCCCTCTCTATCTCATATCAGTATGCATTGGGATGTTTGTAGGGGGTGTTGATGACCTCCTGAACCCCCTCTTCCATCTCAATAGTGTGCTCAAACCCTTTGTTTGGGGGACAACCTGGAGGAATCTCTCGAAAAACTACATGATGTCTCTGTAGGACAGGTAAAATGTCTGGATGGGGCTGCCATGCTTGAGCCCTTGTCCTTGTCTCGAAAATCCTGCACTCCATTGGTCATGCTATGTCTCCCTTCCACAAATTTGCCTCCATCATGTTGGCTGTCACAAACTGAGGTGGGTAGAAATGCATTCCCCTCAACACCACCTTCTTCCCATTTGGCCCTATGAATTCCATCTCCATCGTCCTGTAGTCTGTAGTGTAGCACCCTATAGAATATAGCCACTAAACCCCCAACACCACATTGGTGTTTGGCACGTTCACCACAAAGAAGTCATCGGTGATCATGTACTTTTCCATCGTCAACTTCATCTTAGGGATCATCTTGGTGCACTCCATAGTCCAATTCTTGGGTATCAGAACTGAGAAGCCCTCAAAAGGCTACATCTCCAACCCCCTCTGGTCTACCAGCTGTGCATATATGAAGTTGTGGGTGGCCTCACCATCGACCCAAACAATCACTCTCTGATCCTGCATAGTGCCCCTAATCCGCAATGTGTGATATCTCAGAATCCTTGTAAGAGAAGCATTGATGCCCCCCTTGTCACCCTTTTAATGTGGCTCCTCCCCTGCATTGTGGTGCTCCTCCTCCCCTCTTGCCTACTCCTGCTCGCTCTCCACTTCATGCTCACTGTTAGAAAACACCTCAATATAGTGGGCCTTCCCCTTAGAACACTTGTGCGTAGGTGCCCAAAGCTCCTGACACGTAAAACACAGTTTGCTCCTCTGAAGGTCCCTCCTGGTCTAATCATCCATTTGCCCATGCCCTGTCCATTTTTTCTAAGGAGGCCTGATGTCCTTACCCTTTTGAGGAAAGGTAGGCTTGGAAGGTTATCTGATGCAAGAGCATTGACCCATCCTTTGAAAAAAATTAGCAAGAACGACTTCTGGAAGGCGAACATGAGAAAAAAGCATCAAAAGGCAAGGAATTTGTTAAAAAGCTTGAAAAATAAGATCTGTGAGGGATCTTAGGGATTATCTTGAGAGCTTTGTGAAAAAGATCATGTTGAGAGCTTTGTGGAGAGGATCATGTTGAGTGCTTTATGGAGAAGATCTTGGATCTTGAAATGATCCACAAAATTGTAATTTCCTCTATAAATTGTAGTCTTTGGGCATTGAAAAGAGGCGATCATTAGAATGAATATCTGGTTAGGCAAGGCACCAATAGATGCTATGTAATAGTTTAATGGGTTTAATTAATGAAATTTGATTTCTATTTTATGTAATTATATGTGTGTGCATGGTGATTTAATGCATTGGTTTGATGAATTAATGTTACATGTAGAATACAAGGGTCTTCAGTTTGCGGTGGAAGCGAGGATGAATTGAGCTTGTGGGCTCATAACCCACAGGTCTCAAGATTGAGACTAGTAAGAGGATTAAAAACGATGAGACCCCAAAATTCATTTTCATCAAGTGGTATCAAAGCGCAGAAGATTCCTGCACGTAGTGTGGAGGAGAGGCAACAGAAGAAGGTACAAGTGATTGAAGATATGGTAAGAGATTTGTTTTCTCTGTGTAAGTGACAACAAAGGAAGGTGCAAAGATTTGCAACAACCTAGAGCAAGGAGTGCTTGAAGGGTTCTAGAGAAGAGAATGTTGATTTTTGGGTAGCATCGAATGTACTCTAGCTCCAAAAGTTTGTGGAGGGGCTAGAACACATGAGATCTCCAAGACCTAGAAATCGTTTGGTGAAATTCCACCCGGATTGTATTTTATTAAAATAATTAATATTTTTAATGGGGTTCCTAAGTCTAAACTTAGGAAAATTAAAATATTAATGGGTATTAATGAAAATATGGGTGAGAAGCTTCTAAGAGATGAGAATCAAGTCTAATTTAATCTTAGCCTTTGATTCGAGATTAAATCACGGTCGTCGATATCTCAACAGGAAAAATATAAATGAAGACTTGAGAGTCATTTGGAGACGCACTGGGCAAATACTCAGTAACCCGAGGGAAATCAATTCTCAAGAAGTAAGAGTTCGATTTTAGAGGGAGAGTTGTAGGGTGAAGGAAGAGGAGGGTATGAACATTAGTCAAAGACTAAGGAGGAGGGGACGTAGTGCATCAGAGGGACAATGCAGAGAGATAGCTTAGAGAGACAGTGCAGCAAGGGACGCAGTCCTCACGTAGAGATGACGCAGAGGTGATGTAGTGAAGGTTGGAGGGTCTCTTGGGTGTTAGAATTTCTCCAAAGGGTGGAGGAAAATTATTTCAGGGGTTTTAAGAGAGATTTTTCTATGTTCTGCAAATCATTCTTTGTAAAGAGATTATTACTGAAGAATAATAAATAAACCCTCATCTGCTGCACCGGTTTTCCGCATTAGGTTTTTCCGATGACTATTGTCCAAAAACCACTGTGTTGATGTGATTGATTCTTGTGTTTGTATTTCACTGTTCTTTTCTCTATGGTATTATGTGACAATTGTAGTAGAATTTACTTTGATGTTTACTGAACGGTTTTGTAAATAACTTATTGTGGAAAATAAGTAGGAGAATTAAATCAGTTACTGCAGTAGAATTTCATGTTAGAAATTTTCACATGGTATCGGAGCTGAGATTGGGCAACAGGATTAGAGAATCTGCAATGAGTCGTGAACATGATGTTAGAGCAACAACTCAAAAGGACTCACGCAATTCTCCTGAGAGAGAGGAAAGCACGAAGAATATAATGGATCATGACAATTCTGTGTTGGCTTCCAGACTAGAAGAAGTCGCTTGCTTGTCAAGTTCTGCGTCCTTTGAGGTTTGGGATATTGATAGCGGGGCTTTTCCGCACATGACAGGAATACGAGAATGTTTCTCGAGCTATCAAGAAAAACAGAAGAACTTCCAAATCACCATGGAAAATAAGTAAAAATGTACCCTCGTCGAAAGAGGTACTATAGTTTTTCAAACAGAAGTAGGGGATCGGCTTCGAGCTACCAATGTGTTGCATGTGCCTGGATTGGGGATGAACTTACTCTCTGTATCTCAGTTACAAAACAAGGGCTATGATGTTTACTTTATTGGGAAGAAAGTATATGTCCAACATTTGAGTTGGAAGAGGAAGGCCCAAATTGGAGTCCGAAGTAACAAACTGTATAAGTTACAGCTAGAATCTCCAATGGCACTGATAGGAAACAATGGTGAAAACGATTTGAATGAACTATGGCACAGAAGGATGGAGCACTTACACCATGGGGCTCTAAGAATTCTCAGAGGAACTATCACAAGAGTTCCAGAATTAGGTACCAAACGAGACGATGTATGCAGAGGTTGCGCACTGGGGCAAGCATGCCAAAGCAGCTTATTCCATAAGTAACAATAGAGCAAAGAGTGTTTTGGGATTAATACACTCAGATATCTATGGACCCATGTCCACAAAAGCTCTTAGTGGTGTCGAATACTTCGTCACCTTCATTGATGACCATTCCAGGAAGACTTGGATCTACATTCTAAAAACCGAGAATGAGGTTTTTGATCGATTCAAAGAGTTTAAAGCTCTGGTTGAGAATCTAACAGGGAAAAGGATAAAAGTGTTGCTCTCAGACAATGGTGGAGAATATATTGATAAAGACTTCACTTAGTTCTGCTCAAGGGAAGGCATCAAAAGAGAATGGACAACTCCATATAATCCGAAGTAGAATGGAGTAGCAGAGAGGAAGAACATAACTATTGTTGAAGCAGCGAGGGCAATGTTGTATGATCAGGATATACCCAAATTTTTATGGGAAAAAGCATGCAGGACAACAATATATGTTCAGAACAGGATTCCTCACAGGGCATTAGGTAAGATTACTCTGGAGAGTGTCTTCATCGGCAAGAAGCCTGAAGTGAGTCATTTTAGAATATTTGGGAGCTTGGCATACTGCCATATACCCGAAGAAAAGAGGAAGAAGTTGGATCAAACTGCAGAAAAATGATATCTTGTGGGATATAACGAGAATGGTAAGGCATATAGAATCTACCTTCTAGGCAATAGAAGGACCGTAGTACAACGAGATGTAAAGTTCATGGAGGACAAAGCTTTTAGGAAATCCTGAGAAATGCCTTCCAAAGAGCAGTGAAAGGATGATCCACTGGTCCAACCACTTTGACCAGCAGAAACCAACACCAATATTTTTCCAAGTGACAAGAATCTAGAGGCATTACAACGGGTGGAATATCAGGAGGAGGAGAAAGTAGATCCACCCACTACCAGTGGAAGAACGAGCCGAGAACTTCGACAGATACTACGGGATGCAGAGGATTTCATTGGAGCTCCTAGGAATGAGAGAAGAGAGCGTAGACAACCAGAGAGATACCAAGCCTTGGTGGCTTAGGTTGGAGAACCCTCTAGTTTTCAGGAGGCCGTTCAACATCAAATATGTGTAGATGCTATGGTGGAGGAATACAGTTCCATAATGATCAATGATGTCTGGGAAGTGGTACCTAGGCCTCATGATAGATCAATTGTAGGCTCGAGATGGATCTACAAGGTCAAATATGCTGTAGATGGCAGTGTGGAAAAATACAAAGCCAGGTTCGTGGCTAAGGGGTATGCTCAGAAGGAAGGGATAGACTACGAAGAAACCTTCGCCCCAATAGCCAGGCATACTTATATTAGATCTGTGATATGCCTTGCAGCACAGATGGGGTGGGAGTTTCACCAGATGGGTGTCAAGGCTGCATTCTTGAATAGGGTGATAGAAGAAGTATACATTGAACAACCAAAGGGTTTTGAGACACATGAGAACAAAACTCGTGTATGTAGGTTGAAGAAAGCCTTGTATGGGCTTAAACAAGCGCCTAGAGCATGGTATGGTCGAATTGATGGTTACTTGCAGAAGATGGGATTCGTTAAGATTGACGCAGATCCCAACCTCTACTATTTGATTGTAGAGAATGAACCTCTAATTCTGGTGTTATATGTGGATGGCCTTTTCTTGACAAGTTCATCTAGGCTCATCAAAGATATCAAGGAACACCTAGCTACAGAATTTGACATGAAGGATTTGTGTTATGGGGTTGGAAGTTTGGCAGCGGAAGGGTGAAATTTTCCTTGGACAAGGGAGATATGCTACAAATTTTTTAAAAAGGTTCAGAATGCAGGACTATAGACCCATGGCTACTCTAATGATTACGAACTGGAAGAAGATTGATGCGTTTGAAGATAAAGAAGTTGATCCCACCTTGTACAGGCAGCTCATAGGGTCCCTGATGTATCTGGTCAATACCAGGCCAGACATTTGTTACGTTGTCAACACCCTCAGTTAGTTCATGGTGGAACCGAAGAGGGCACACTGGGCAGTAGCCAAGCATGTTCTCAGATATGTACGAGGAACAGTTGAGGATGGACTAATGTACACTCGAGGGAATGACATCAGGCTGAGTGGGTTCACTAATGCAGATTGGGATGGAAGTTCAATAGATCGGAAAAGTACCATTGGGTATTGTTTCAACATTGGATCAAGAATGACCTCGTGGTGTAGTAGGAAACAAAAGTCTGTAGCTTTGAGCTCAACTGAAGCTGAATATATCGTAGCTAACACAACATTGTGTGAAGCCATATGGCTTAGAAAGTTGCTTGTGAATCTATTCAGGAGAAGAATGGAGGCGACCAACATTTTGTGTGATAATCAGAGTTGCATCAAGCTCTCTGATAATCTAGGTTTTCATGATTGGTCGAAGCACATTGACATCAGGTGTCACTTTATCAGAGATTGTGTTAGCGAGGTGCAGTATAGTTACAGTACACTCCGACAGGAGAACAGGTGGCAGAATTCTCACCAAGGCCCTAGGAAGAACAAAGTTTTTTTTATTTCAGGGAGAAGATGGGGATGATTGAGAATCCGTTTCAGTAGTAGAAATGGACAATGCAGTTCTTAAGAGGGAGTTACAGTACAGATACAACAGTGACAATGCCAGTGTCATGGGCAGCAGTACAGGTTGCAGCAACACAGTGGATGAAGGGCAACAGCCCGAGCATCAACAATGCAGAGGACTGATGCCATAGATCAATGTGATACTTCTGCTGGGAAGTATTGCTAGAGCGCATTCCTCGCTAAGAGGGAGTGTTGATTTTTGGGTAGCATCAGATGTGCTCTAGCTCTGAAATTTTGTGGAGGGGCTAGAACACATGAGATCTCCAAGACCCATCAATCTTTTGGTGAAATTCCACCCAGATTGTATTTTATTAAAATAATTAATATTTTTAATGGGGTTCCTAAGTCTAAACTTAGGAAAACTAAAATATTAATGGGTATTAATGAAAATATGGGTGAGAAGCTTCTAAGAGACGAGGATCAAGTGTAATTTAATCTTAACTGTTGATGTTATGTAATAGTTTAATGGGTTTAATTAATGAAATTTGATTTCTACTTTATGTAATTCTATGTGTGTGCATAGTGATTTAATGCATTGGTTTGATGAATTAATGTTACATGTAGAACACAAGGTTCTTCAGTTTGCAGTGGAAGTGAGGATGAGTTGAGCTTGTGGGCTCATAACCCACAGGTCTCAAGATCGAGACCAGTAAAAGGATTAAAAAGGATGAGACCTCAAAATTCGTTTTCATCAAGTGGTACTAGAGCACAGAAGATTCCTGTGCGTAGTGTGGAGGAGAAGCAACAGAAGAAGGTAGAAGTGATTGAAGATATGGTAAGATTTGTTTTCTTTGTGTAAGTGACAACAGAGGAAGGTGAGACAATTTGCAACAGCCTAGAGCAAGGAGTGCTTGAAGGGTTCTAGAGAAGAGAATGTTGATTTTTGGGTAGCATTGGATGTGCTCTAGCTCCGAAATTTTGTGGAGGGGCTAGAACACGTGAGATCTCCAAGACCCAGAAATCGTTTGGTGAAATTCCACCCGGATTGTATTTTATTAAAATAATTAATATATTTAATGGGGTTCCTAAGTCTAAACTGAGGAAAATTAAAATATTAATGGGTATTAATGAAAATATGGGTGAGAAGCTTCTAAGAGACGAGGATCAAGTCTAATTTAATGATCCAAAATGGATCTAACATAGACTTTAAGTCTATGAATTTTCCTCACAGAGGAAAAATGAAAGTCAAAGGATGCTCTTGGAAATAGTCTCATTGCATAGATCTCTTCATTCTGAATCTAACACAATTTGAATGGGCTAAAATGGACTTCGGATGAAGAAGTTATTGGCAAAAGAAGAATCTTTAGAAAATGAGATAATTTCTTATTAAAGTGGACTTAAGGGTAAATATGTTTTAACATAAGTCCCTTACAGATTATCGCATACGCAACCTTTCATCAGATCGCAAATATGTATTATAGCAGAGCAATGGATATATCACATCGCAATTATCCAAAGGGGAAGACTTAGTCGAGGCATAAAGGTTTTGCGATAAGCGATCAACAATTGAACATGGACCGTTGGATCGGGTGCGCAGATCAACAGTCAGGATATGATCGCTGATCGATGATTGGAGAAGGTTGAGGACCATGACCCGTGGCATTACGACTTGCGACCATGTGACTGTGCGATATGCGATAACGCCGATCGACGATTGGTGAATCGCATCGCAAACAATACAAAGGCCAATGCACCTGCGACCTGCGAATAAAGCAATGGGCCGATTGCGATGTGAGCTTGTCAACCGTCGGATCAGAAAAAGAATGGATGGTCCTGATTTGGTTGGCGATCGGTGATCAGATCACAACACAAAGGAGCCATGCACTGAGCGATTGCGATATGCGATCAGACCTGGACCCGATAAGGATTATAGACGCGATTGAATAATATTTGAAATCCGGATTTATGGGATTTCAGTGTGTTTCCGTGTATTTGGGTTTTTGGACCTTACACAATGCGACTGCGATATTGCGACCAAAGGCAGACCCAATGGGATTATAAGCGCGATTGCATATTGTTTGAAGTCTGGGCTTAAAGCCCATAATGTGTTTTTCATGCGTTTCTCTGTGTATTGCTATGACGTGTTGGAATTCGGGATTTCTGCACAGGAAGGCCAAACGACCGGGTTTCCAATGCCTGCCAGTTCCTTTCCAATTGTAAACTGCTTCTTGTAAGGAAACAATCGGGCTTCCATGCGTTAGGCAACTGTAGCTGCTGTGTATTATGTGCAAAATTAGCAGGGATTCACACAGAGGCCGAGCGAAAACAAAAACCACAGAGAGCAGTGGATCTCCGGAGGCTCAGGCCGAGTCATGCCCAGAGGAAGCTCGGAGAAGCTCAGAGAAGCTCGACATAGCCACAAGAGGTTGGAAGGCAGAGCCAGAGCGCTGACAGAGGCATAGCCACCAGAGGTTGGAGGCAGAGCCAGAGGGTTCAATGGACTTCTACAAGCCATGAAGCTGTAATGAAGTCAGAACAGCAAAGAGATCAAAAGGATCAAGCTGTTGCTGGTGTCTGATGTGTGCTGAAGACAGAAGAAGGAATTCTAGAGACAGTTAAAAGAATTTTGAGGGAGTTCGTGCAAGCCAGGAGCTCAAGATAGCCCGAAGCACTGATTGAAGGAATCGAGTCCAGAGAAGCCTAGATCTGTTTGCAGAGTATGGACAGCTAGTGGGATAAGATGGTATTCTAAACCCATAGGTTCATTTGTAAATCAATGGAGTTGAGTGTGGAGCTTGTAAAAGAATATAAGCCATAATCCTAAAGAGCCTAGTCGAGTTGATTAGAGCCTAAGGAGACGTAGCCCAAGATATCAAGGTGAACTCCATATTATATTGTTGTCTTATGTGTTTGCTTATTTGATGTTTTATTTACTGTTATATGCATTTCATATCAATTTAAGCAAATGAACATAAGCACTTGAACAGTCTAAAGGCAAACAAAGACATACACCTATTTCAAGTTCTTTTAATTCCGCAAATTGTCAAGCATAAGCTAGATCTTGGAAATTGTTCAAGCTTTGGAGTGGGAGAGGTTCTTGTACGCTGACAAAAATCCTTTAGTGCCCCATTTCAGATCAGGTGGTATCAGAGCCAAAGGTTGATTAACCCCACCTTCAAAGAAGGTTATATCAGAACTAGTTATACTAGAGCAGGTGGTCATGAAGTAGGTTGCATCATGATACAAGTGGTATCAGATCAGAATGCTTGGTTGACTTGAAAGGTGTTTGATTGTTTGTAAACTGACTATTATTGAGTTTGCAGAGGTGAAGGGAAAGCTATTGATAGCTAAGTCCAGGAGAGGACAAGAAGCAAGAAGGGCTAAAGGCATTCTTCTTATCCCAAAAGACCTCAAAGCAATCCTTGAAGCACAAGAGGTTTGTTGCAAAAGGTTGCTTGAATAAGCTCTTTGTTAATTTGAAGTTCTTTTGTTCATTTTGATAATGACTACTTCTACAAGTGAGTCCTCAAATTCTTCTTTCTTCACAAGAGTCTTTGATGAAGACATGAAGCAAGACTTATTCATCATGGTGGATATGGTGAGAGAAATGTATGAGGATGGAAGGAAGAGCATCATACTTAGAGAGCAGTTGAATTTCATGAAGGAAGAGAAGCAGTTGCTTTCTGACAAATTGCAGGAAATGGAGAGGCAACTCCATATAGCAAATATGAACTTGGAAAGGATGCATGAGTTGGAGACACAAATCCTTGTTACCAAAGAAGCCTTAGTGAAGTATCAGCTTGAAGAAGAGGTAAATAATTCCAGTTTGTCTTCAAATTCCTCTAAGAATGTTTATATTGGTTCTTTTGAAAAACATACCAGAGGCATAGGTTCCAAGTTAATGTCCAATTTGGGCTATGAAGGAAAAGGCTTGGGAAAACATGCACAAGGCATTGTTGAGCCAATAATGGTTGAGGAAAGGCCTAAGTATGTGGGTCTTGGCAATGGACAAGCTTATGTAGAAAGTTCCAAAGCTGCCATGAAAGCCATTGAAACAATTCCAAGAAAGAGTTTCATTGCAGGTCTTCTACCTCAAGAGTGTGAAAATTGTATTCTTGGGGAATGAAATAGTGTGAAGCATACTTTGTAGAAAGAAGGTGTATATCAACATACACTTGAACTAGAGAGTTGTGGAAACTCTGAAACGATTGAAGAGGTTGATGGTGTTCAAAAGGGAGCTACTTCTTCATTCAATTCACCTCTTAATGAGTATAATTCATAACAAGTAATTAAATAAAATAAATATAAATATTAAATTATTTAAATATTAATTAGGTTAAATAGTCATTAAAATTAAGTGAAAGGATGATCTAAGAGACTGTCCATTCACAAAAGGACACTGCTTAGGGTATATAAATGTGGTCCTCATTGTAACAATCACCACTTATACATTTTATATATATTAATAAATTATTATTATAATACCCCTCGTGTATTTTTAACAATTAAATCTACAAGCTATCAATTTTCATACTCTAGCAATAATTTTTATGCTTTAGTGGTATCAGAGCCATGGCACACGATATAATCATGTGAGTCTTTGAACGTTGTTCGTCGCACAATGTGCCATTACGTTCACGTCCTCAATGCGTTGATAGTGAAATTCAAGAAGTATTTCGTGATTAGAAAAATCATGTGGAGAAGTTAAAGCATGTCGAAGGAAAAGCGATAACAAAGAAAATGATCTAGATAATGATTCTGATGTAGCTGATATAGATCAAGAAAGTCCAGATGGAGTTGATCTTGATGTGGATGAAACTGATATCGATGAAGACTATGTAGATCAAGATGATCATTCAGATGAAGACGATCTCAACAAGGATTGGGATGGAGAAGAATCTGAAATCAACCAACAAAATGGAAATGCTGGAATAGGACTAGACATAAGCAAAGGTCATGAATTTGGGACCTCTTCTGTACAAGGTTCTCATTTGCAGGGATACAACCCCAACTTTTCACATGTGGGGCTGGAATCTAGTTTTGACAGTCCTTATGTTTTCCCTCTGGGTTTAGGACCTCATTTTGAACATAATCATGTTGAAGCCAAAGTCATTAGGGACAATGTGAAAGGTTCAAGCAAAGGTTATGGTTTTGTAAATTTTATAATATCAATTGTGCTGTGCAAATTATTGCGCATAGGAATGGGTACGGGTTGGGATACAAGAACACTGGGAAAAAGAAGGCTTTTGTTCCTCCGGCTCACTTCATTAACATGCGTGAAGTGAAGGAAATGCGTATCCCAGTTGAACATAAACGAGATCCAGTCATAGGAGAGGTGTTTGAGACAATTGAGGGTGTTGACCACTACGTGTCAACTACCCATAGCAGTACACCCCCTTTTTTCGCAAAAGGGATAACGCTTGATCGACGTGTCCGTGCCATTCGACTGTCATCATCAACCCGATCATGTTATGTTGTAAACCCAATCTGCATGTGTAAATTGTAAATAATCTTAGCAGATCTGAGTCATGTATGTAAATTGCTTAGGCAAACCTAATTTTCTAGTGATAATCTACGTTCCGAAAGGTTTTTTGTCTCACCAGTCCATGATCGGCAAAGTTTTCCTTCAGCCTAACCCCAAAGCCGGAATGGATTTTGTCATTAGAATCTTAGGGGAATCCTAGTGTGCTAGGTCGAGTTTATGTAAAAGTAATTTGGAGATAATTCTAACTATTTGGTTAGGTTATTACAAATTGCTTGATTTGCTAGGTTATATTTGTGTTGCAGAACTGGGTAGTCTATGAAGGTCTATGTCAAATGGGTTTTCCCCCTTGAGATGTAAAATTGTACAAGTCATGATGTAAAGTGTCTTGAGGGTTAGAAAATGTTTTATGCCCTCATAAGTTCTAGGTCCTAGGTGTTTTTTTTTCCAAAGGCTAAGTTCGAGAGTCCAGTGAAAATAATAAAAAATATAAATAATACAAAATAATAAAATAATAAAAAAAAAAAAATAAAATAATAATTAGTCAAAGTTTCAAGAAAATAAATGCAAAATTTTAATTTTTTAATATATTAAAATGCATTTAAAATTTCGACAGATGAGATTAAAAGAGATTTTGATCCTCATCGACGGTCAGGATCACTTTGACATGGATCACTCGAACTAGCCATTGGGAAATTTTCTTTAAATAGGGTGTCAGGGGTCATTTGAGATAATTCGATCTGTGAGTCGTGTGCTAAAGAAAGCTCTCTTGTAGTCGTTTTTCATGTGCAATAAAGAAAGACTTTGGGGTTGAAATCTTGCTACTGTTACTCTTCAGGAAATGCTGTAAGATGTTTTATTTTTCTTCATAAATTTATTTTCAACCATTGATGATAGCTTGATGAAGAGTGATTTTAAACACAGGTATCTTCTTTAGTCGCTAGGGTTTGAATGGTAGTTAAATTTCTGAATATGATGGCAGGTATCTCCATTAGATCTAGATTTTAGTATCGTTTTCTCCCTCTTTGTTAATGGTTGAATTAAGTTGTGCAGGAAATCATTGATTTTGAGTTTATCGGGCGTTCAGGGAAGCTCTCGGTTGAACTAGCCAACTCCCGGATTGCATTTTCTGAAGAGCCCAACTGGTTTTGATCCCGGGCTTATCATTAGAATTTCTATTGCGGATGAATGAAGGGTTTTCTGAAGCACCTCATATCGAAATTAAAATTTTGAAATAGTTCTGTGGCATACTGTGAACATTGTAATTATTTAGCTGGTTTTAGTGTTTTTTTTAGTTTTGTTTCTTGCATATATTATTTCTGGGTATTTTGTTTTGTTGTTGTAGTTTGCAGATCTGAAGAAGAGACTTTTTGTTTGAAGCTAGATCTAGGCCGTAGAGGCTAAGATCTGGCCTCAGAGTCGGCGCTTGCAGGGGTATTCGTTTCAAGATCTAGAAAATTGTGTGTTTTTTTTTGCATTTGACAAATCTGAAGTAGCTGATTCAAAATTTTAAAATTTGTTGGCTGGTGAGGTTTCGTGTTGTTTACTGTGCAATTTTAATGTTTCTTATGCCCCAGCCTTGTTGCCTTCTCTCATTCTGCAAGCGCTATCTGCTCTTTAAATCTTCCCGTAGCGCTGTTTCCATTGATCTCCACTCATTTCCTTGTCTGCAACAACCATCTCTCTCAAGCAGCGAGCTTTCTACGTTGCCCAGCCACACAATCATCCTTCCATCCTCCTCTCCTTGCCGCGTGGTTACTTCATTTGCTGCCAACAAAACCATCTGGCAACCTAAGTTTTCTCCTGCAGCCGCTCCTCTCTACATTTCCCGTACGCTCTTAAACCTGCATTTTTCATTGTTGCTGTCTCTCGCAGCAAAATCACCTCAGCTTCCGACACTGCTCCATCTAATTCGAGCCACCAGCATACCTTTGCGGATTTCTTCACCTGCCCATTTGCTGCTACCCGTAGTTGCTAATCCCTTCCGCGCTGCATTTCTCCCTCCTATCCTCGCTTCTGTCGGCTCTCATCCCCATTAGCTGGCCACTCCTCACTCCACGTACCTGCAAAATAATTTACCTGCACCCAATCTCCTCACGCTGGCCATTCACCCTTCAGCGCTCCTCAAGAAATCTGCCATCTGCGTGTATCCACGCTGCCTCAAACCCTCGACCTACTCTTCATCTCCCCATGGCCGCCATCCAAACCTGCGTTCAACAAAACAACGTTTCCATTTTTCTCTTATTTGTATAACGTGCATTTTTATGATTTAAGTTTGGATAGGCAGTAAAATAAAGATAAAGGAAAATTCGATTTTTATTTTTTTTAGTTTTGATTTTTATTTTGTTTTAGTTTTGATTTTTATAAAGTTAGCGTTAGATTTTGATTTTTAAGTTAGGTTTAGTTTAAGTTTTCTTTTTCATTTAGATTTAGATTTTTTGTTTTGACTTTAATAATAAAAAAAATTAAAAAAAATCAATAAATTATATTATATTATTATTATATTATTAATATATATTTAATTTATATAATTTCTAAGGTTTAAAAAATAAGTTCTTTTTATTTTTTTTTAGATCTTAGTTTATAATAGATTTTACTTATTTAGATTTATCTTCTATTTGACTTTTTAATTTGAATTAAAATAAAAACTAAAAAGGGGTTCTTTAGGTTATATTTAATTTAGATTTAAGTTTAGATTAGATTTTAATTCTATTTAGGATTTTAGTTTTGTTTTATTTTGATTTTAAACTTAGAAAAATATAAGAATATATAATTTTTTTTTTGAAGAGATTAACAAAAAATTGAAAATTCAGTTTGGTGTCTTTTATGGTATTTTTGTTCCACTTCTCTATAGTTAAATGCGCTTAAATGTTTATTTAAAGATTAACTATTGAAAAGTGGTGAATCATTTTTGTAGGCTGGTTAGCATTTGAATTTTATGGTTGAGTAATGAATTTTGATCTTTTGAAATTTAATTGCTAAAACTTTGTGCATCTATTGAATATTTTGCATCTAGTGAAATTAATCATTGCTTGGATTATATAATGCTCGTGACATGTTTGATAGTTTGTAAATATATTCAAGCAATCATTAAATTACTTCATAAGCAGCAACAACTAATTAATTACTTGGTTTTCATTAACTCCATAAGGCATTGGTCTTAAGCGTTTAATAATCTAATCAAATTCTAACATCAATCAGGTGCTAAATTGCTTTGCTGTGTCTCCCACCCAACTGGTCCACAGTTGGTCTTCCTTTATCCCATAGGGTCTACCCCCCTTAGCCTCAGGAGACAACTTAAACGGAGAGATCGGGGATCAGGGTGACAACCCCTGGTTTGAGCGTTGTCGCGCTGCCTAGGCAATCTGTGCGACAACAGAGGCTATGATGTTTAAAGATGGATATGTTTTCAAAACTGTGTTCATGAAATCTATTAGTTCCCAGATTATCTAGCCAACATTTGTTGAGCTTCAGAAATTTCGACTGGAGATGACGCAAGTGTGATATTAAAGATATCAAATACGACGAGTTTTATCAACAGAAGGGTATAGGTAGATTCGAGAGTGCGGGAGATTCTTGTATATTCGAATTAGTTCATTTGGAAACAATGGAAGAAGAAAACGAAAACATGGATACAAATCCCCATAATGAATATGTGAGAAAACTGGTTCTCGATGTTATGAGAACTGTGGAAGCGGAAGCTGAGGTGAGTGGAAGTATTATTCCCCCTGCTCTACAAAGTGCAACAGTGGGTGCAACAATCCAATTGCCCAAAATTGAAGTTGACCATTTGGTGTCGACTGTGAGGTTTAATAATAATGTTGGATACGACATTAATGATCAACACCGTGCTGATAACGTTCATCTCGGAATCAAGAGTTTATCAGAGAATATTGATACATGTGAATTAAATGATGAATGGCGTGGAGATAATGTTCGTCGTTTCATAATGGATGAAAGTGGATATGACGAGAGCGAGGATTATCTAACAACATTCACATTTTCAGAAAATACTATTGTTTTTCGACACGTACAAGATTATTGCCAAGCCAATCGAGAACCGGATTTTCGATGTGGCCAAATTATATGGAATTCCAAATTCACATGGCGTCAGATCAAACAACATCTGGAGGACAATACTTATAATTTCGATTTCAGAGATGAAGTTATCATGATTGGTCGGAGTAACATTACAAAGGGGGTAGTAATTAGTAATTGCACAGAGGAAGAAGTAGTTGTTAGCCTTCGTGCAATTGTGGATGAAAATGCCAGAGAACTATGGAGAAACCCCCGTGCCCTGTCACCAATTCTGCCACTAACTTTGGTCAAAATTTGTTACCCATGCCCATTTCCGCTACCATGATTTCGGTCAGCTCTGTCTGATTCCTACGATCTGTCCCTACCATTTCCGCTACCATGATTTCTGTCAGCGACCCGTCTTCTGGATACTCCTCTATTGGCAACTTGTTCTCCGACAAACCCCATACCGTTAACCACAAATCGCTGTCACAACCGGACAACCCGCCAGTTGTTGCCGCGGGTCAACCATTTGCGTCGACCATGAACCTTGACACTGCGTAGGCCTGTTCGACAATATATGCTGTTCCGACATCCAATATGTTAAAACAATGACTCCCCTGCCATCAAGCGGTGTGGTTGAAAGGTCAACCGATTCAACAACGATTCGACGTGGAGCGGTGCCTTTACAGCGGGTGGGCTCGATATATACATATGGAGATTAGAGCGAATTTTTTTTGAACATATATATAACATATAAAAATTAATATAAAATTATATTATAACTATTATAAAGTTATATTTATACAATATATATATATATATATATATATATTTATATATTTTTTTTTAATTTATTTAAAAAAAAATATTATTATATTATTAAAAAAAAATCTGGGAATAGTACTGATAAGCTACATGATGAATCGATGACCAGTTGTATACATCGAGAGACAGACACTATGTGAAGAAAATTGCCAGCAACATACTTTGAGGACAAAGCTTTGAAGGAGGGGCTATGTTATGAATATAATTCATAACAATAATTAAATAAAATAATATAAATATTAATTAGGTTAAATAGTTCATTAAATTAAGTGAAAGGGCATGTCTAAAAGACATGCCCATTCACAAAAGACACTTGTTAGGTATATAAATGCGGGTCCTCATTGTAAACAATCATCACTTATTACATTTATATAATATTAATAAATTATTATTAAAATACCTCTCGTTTATTTTTAACAATTAAATCTACAAGCTACCAGTTTTCATACTCCAGCCATAGTTTTTATGTTTCAACCTCCTCAAAAAAGTAATAAAGGTGAAAGAGAAAGGTATAAATCTAGTTCTAATCATATTCCTTTATATTATGTTCAACATGGTAAATTTCCATATAAGCATTGGAAAAGAATTGCATGTTCATTTTGTGGTTTGGATAACCATAATGTTTCTAGATGTTGGAAGAGAATGGCCACATACAGGAAACTGTTGAAGGAAAGGAAGCAAAAAGCCAAAGGTCCATTGGACAAGGCAAATCATGCTGTCAAGAGGATGCACATGTGTTGCACTTACTGCCATAAGCAAGGACATATTGTTGCGAAATGTTGGACTCTGAATCCAACAATGCTTCCACCAAACTTGAAGAAGGTGGAAAGAGAAAATGGTAGGAATGGAAAAAAAGATTCCATGATTGATGTGTTTCAGGATGATTCACATGTTGATGCTGATGTGCAGACAAAGGAAGGACCTTTGAAATGGATTGGTAAGAAATGGTTAGAATTCTTATCCAATTAAGGTTCCATGTCTTTTTGGAAATGCATTATATCAGGTTGCATCTATTTGCATTTCTTTGTTAATGGAATGCAAGTTATAGGGTTTTACTAAGAAGGTGAATGGAAAAGTTGAGTAGGAAACTCACTTTATTGTTGCAACATTATGTTCATTTCAGCTTCGAAAGTACAGTGTGTTTAAGCGAAAGTTGAAGGATGAAATGCATGAACACAAGGATGTTGATGATTTCCTTGTATTTGAACATGTATGTGTGATTAACTTGAAGGGTTGATTACTTTGTTGTAAACATGCATGTAATGCAATATTGACTTGAGAAAAGTTGATTTGGTCTCCAAGATGGAGATAATGATGAAGCATTTCATCTTTGAAAAAGAACTTTAGAATTCTTTTTCTACATGCTTGACTTAAAGGGTCAATTGTTTTAAAGGCATGTTTTGTTGGCTTGTTATCTAGTCAATCATTTGTATGCAGATGTAAAGACATGGAGGTGTTCACAAGATGTGAAATTTGTTTCTTTTGTTGAAGCAGGAGTTTAGGCCATCCAGTTGTTTTTAACAGTTGTTGTTGACAGTGTGTCAAACAGGTACAAATGAAAATTTTGTGAAGCAGATGTAACTTCACATTGGTTTGAGCCACCTTGGATCAATGATCAAGGCAGAGAAGTTCAAACTACCTTCTGTGACCTTCTCAGTAGGAGTTCTGCAGGAGGTCAAGGAGGAAGATAGTTCTTCCCAGGAGGACAAGCACATCCAGGAAGGGAGTGTTCAAAGGCTTTGGTTCAGAGGCACTATGCAAGGCAAGTGTAGGGAGGCAGAAAGAAAAGGGCGAGGTACTTTCATTTACTGCTCAGATCAATATATCAGTCTTTTGAAGTCCAAAAGTTTTTTAGTGGGAAGGTGTGATCCAAAATGGATCTAACATAGACTTTTAAGTCTATGAATTTTCCTCACAGAGGAAAAATGAAAGTCAAAGGATGCTCTTGGAAATAGTCTCATTGCATAGATCTCTTCATTCTGAATATAACGCAATTTGAATGGGCTAAAATGGACTTCGGATGAAGAAGTTATTGCAAAAAGAAGATTGCCCATTATCTTTACAAAAGGAGGCAATTTCTTATTAAAGTGGACTTAAGGGTAAATATGTTTTAACATAAGTCCCTTATAGATTATCGCATATGCAACCTTTCATCGGATTGTAAATATGTATTATAGCGGAGCAATGGATATATCGCATCGCAGTTATCCAAAGGGGAAGACTTAGTCGAGGCATAAAGGTTTTGCAATAAGCGATTAGCGATTGCACGTGGACCATTGGATCGGGTGCACAGATCAATGGTCAGGATATGATCGCTGATCGGTGATCGGAGAAGGTTGAGGACCATGACCCGTGGCATTGTGACTTGCGACCATGCGACTGTGCAATATGCAATAACGCCGATTGACGATCGGTGAATCGCATCGCAAACAATACAAAGGCCAATGCACCTGCGACCTGCGAATAAAGCAATGGGTCGATTGCGATGAGAGCTTGTCAATCATCGGATCGGAAAAAGAATGGATGGTCTTGATTTGGTCGACGATCAACGATCGGATCGCAACACAAAGGAGCCATGCATCGAGCGATTGTGATATGCGATTAGACTTGGACCCGATAGGGATTATAGACGTGATTGAATAATATTTGAAATCTGGATTACGGGATTTCAGTGTATTTTTGTGTATTTGGGTTTTTGGACCTTACACAATGCGACTGCGATATTATGACTAAAGGCGGACCCGATGGGATTATAAGTGCGATTGCATATTGTTTGAAGTCCGGGCTTAAAGCCCATAATGTGTTTTTCATGCATTTCTCCGTGTATTGCCATGACGTGTTGGAATTCGGGATTTCTGCATAGGAAGGCCAAACGACCGGGTTTCCTATGCCCGCTGGTTCCTTTCCAATTGGAAACCGCTTCTTGTAAGGAAACAGTCGGGCTTCCATGCGTTAGGCGACTGTAGCTGCTGTGTATTAAGTACACAGAGAACAGAATTAGCAGGGATTCGCACGGAGGTTGAGCGAAAACAGAAACCATAGAGAGCAGTGGATCTCCAGAGGCTCAGGCAGAGTCATGCCTAGAGGAAGCTCGGAGAAGCTCAGAGAAGCTCAACATAGCCACAAGAGGTTGGAAGGCAGAGCCAGAGCACTGACAGAGGCATAGCCACCAGAGGTTGGAGGTAGAGCCAGAGGGCTCAATGGACTTCTACAAGCCATGAAGCTGTAATGAAGTTAGAATAGCAAAGAGATTGAAAGGATCAAGCTGTTGCTGGTGTTTGATGTGTGTTGAAGACAGAAGAAGGAATTCTAGAGACTGTTAAAAAAATTCTGAGGGAGTTGGTGCAAGCAAGGAGCTCAAGATAGGCCGGAGTGCTGATTGAAGGAATCGAGTACAGAGAAGCCTAGACATGTCTGCAGAGTATGGACAGCCAGTGGGATAAGATGGTATTCTAAACCCATAGGTTCATTTGTAAAGCAATGGAGTTGAGTGTGGATCTTGTAAAAAAATATAAGCCATAATCCCAAAGAGCCTAGTCGAGTTGATTAGAGCTTAAGGAGACATAGCCCAAGATATCAAGGTGAACTCCATATTATATTGTTGTCTTATGCGTTTGCTTATTTGCTGTTTTATTTACTGTTATATGCATTTCATATCAATTTAAGCAAATGAACATAAGCACTTGAACAGTCTAAAGGCAAACAAAGACATACACCTATTTCAAGTTCTTTTAACTCCGCAAATTGTCAAGCATAAGCTAGATCTTGGAAATTGTTTAAGCTTTGGAGTGGGAGAGGTTCTTGTAAGCTGATAAGAAGCCTTTAGTGCCCCATTTCAGATCATGTGGTATCAGAGTCAAAGGTTGATTAACCCCACCTTCAAAGAAGGTTATATCAGAATTGGTTATACCAGAGCTGGTGGTCCTGAAGTAGGTTGCATCATGATACAAGTGGTATCAGATCAGAATGCTTGGTTGACTTGAAAGGTGTTTGATTGTTTGTAAACTAAATGTTGTTGAGTTTGCAGAGGTGAAGGGAAAGCTATTGATAGCTAAGTCCAGGAGAGGACAAGAAGGAAGAAGGGCTAAAGGCATTCTTCTTATCCCAAAGGACCTCAAAGAAATCCTTGAAGCACAAGAGGTTTGTTGCAAAAGGTTGCTTGAATAAGTTCTTTGTTAATCTTGTTTGAAGTTCTTTTGTTCTTTTTGATAATGACACATTCTACAAGTGAGTCCTCAAATTCTTCTTTCTTCACAAGAGTCTTTGATGAAGACATGAAGCAAGACTTATTCATCAGGATGGATATGGTGAGAGAAATGTATGAGGATGGAAAGAAGAGCATCATACTTAGAGAGCAGTTGAATTCCATGAAGAGAAGCAATTGCTTTCTGACAAATTGCAGGAAATGGAGAGGCAACTTCATATTGCAAATATTAACACGTAAAGGATGCATGAGTTGGAGACACAACTCCTTGTTACCAAAGAAGCCTTAGTCAAGTATCAGCTTGAAGAAGAGGTAAATAATTCTAGTTTGTCTTCAAATTCCTCTAAGAATGTTTAAAATTCCGCTAATTCCTGCAGCTAGAAGGACGCCCCAACGCCTCGTAAGTCAGGCCACAAACTAATGAGTGCCGAAACTCTTTGTTTACCAGCTACTGTCAGAAAGGATGCTTCGTCGCTCTGTACTTTATCAGCCCCAACTAGAAGCACGCCACAATGCACTGTGTAGGTTACAACCTACCCTAGCACCACCTTGCCACCTTGAAGTGTTCTCAGGATACAACCTGAAGGTGACTCCAATCACTTGCCTTGCACCACCTTGCCACCCTGAAGAGCCGCTGGACTACGTTTTGCAATTTTGAGATTAGATCTCCTTGTGTTCTAAATTAATATAGGAAAGATGTAAAGAAGATGTTGTATATTTGTCAAATCCTTGTAGCCACTGACCACTACATAATCAAACTGATCACTGCACAATGCTGCACATCAAACCCACTGCTCAAATGCACATCATTGTCACTGCTCAACCACACAATGCTGAGTGTCATTGCTCGCATAGGCCACTATACATCATAACTGAACCACTGCACTACTCATCATCAAGAACTCATAATGGTAGCTACCACTGCACGTCAAATGAATAAATATCAAGGCTCATATGCTACTAAATTGTACCAAACTACTCATGATGCTGCAACCATTTGGCACTGCCATCCAGTAATGGCACAAACAAATGTTGGAATTTCTAAGTTTAACCCGTTAGAAATTCTTCCTGTACTATCTGATTTATTTCTTCCTACTTGTTCATTTACTTAACAAGTTATTTACCATGTAAATATCGAAAATAAATATAAGTACAGTATCAACATATACAGATCATCAACTGAAAGTAAACAAGCACGCAAGTGACATCGTTGTTTTTAGACTAATGTCTCCAGAAAAACCCAATGCGGGAAAAATGGTGCAGCTATTCAGAGGGTTTTATTATTATGCAGTTTCAGAATACAACCTGGGTGCCAGAAATGGCTCACCCAATAGAGAATGCCCTCGGTAGTGGTACCTCTCAGTTAGAGACAGATATTTCAGCTAAATCACCGGATGAACGGTCCCACAGTAACAATGCGACTTTTGCTACTCTGCGTCACTTTGATACGGATTGCGTCACCCTATCCGACTCTCCAGTTCCCAGTCTATCCCACGAAAAATCTCCTAGTGCTGCCTCTAGGCTTTGCGTTAGCCTCTCTGGCCCAACGTCAGCTTCTCTGGTCCAGCGTCAACCTCTCTGGGCTTTGCGTCATCCTCTGGAGCCTCTTTGTGTCACACGCTGGCCCTTCTTTGGCTCTACGCAGCTCCTGGTTGCCTTTGCGTGGCCTCTGGCTGCCTCTGCATGGCCTTTAGCTGGCTCTGCGTCAACCTCTCCCGGCTTCTGCGTTGATCCTCCTAGTGCTAACTCTGCCTCTCTGCTATGTATTCACTGCTCCTCAATTGCAACTCTGATCCCTCACTCAATTTCCTCAGCAAACCTTGCCCCAAAAAATCGAATTCTTGATCTATCTTGGTGTGTTCTCTAACTGACCCTCAAGCCTCCTCTTATACTTTTCTCGTTGGTCCGGGAACTCCATTAAAGATATTAATTATTTTAATTTCTCCCAAACTGGTTAGATTTTGCCCAAACCATTTCTGGGTCTTGGATATCTCATGTGCTTTAGCCTCTCCACCAATTTTCATGGCTAGAGCACATCTGATGCTACCCCAAATCAACAACAAAGGTGCCTTAGGTCATCCCTATGAATTGGAACCACTGGTCTCAAGCACTACCCTCGAAGAGCTAGCAGCATGTGTAAACACAGCTGCTCAAGCCTCACTATCCATTCTTATGTCAATATGTTGTACAACTAGATGATAATGCCTTCAACTCTTGCTGCCCTGCAATGTTACAATTGTGTCATTGTACAGAAACCTTAGGTCATACCATAAGACAAACCCTAGGTCATTACTATCATATGTCTATGTGCTTCAATCTATAGGTCAAGTCAATCAATCATACCAAGGATAAGGTGTCAACTCAATCTTAATAGTAATGCAACATTGTCATCTAATGTCTTAGTCAAGTATAGTCAATGTCAAGGCACTTTTTAAATCAAACAAAGTGTAAACACATTGTTCCAAGCCATGTGTCATAGTTAAGTCTTATTCAAAGAATTAAGTCAAAGTTAAGATATCAACTTAAGGTTATGTCAAGGTATTACTATCATGTCAAAAATAGTCAAAGTTAAACATCATAGAATGCTCACCAAGTGACTCACGATTTTTACTTTATAATCACGGTATTGTCATGTTAAGGTATGAAGCAACTGTCAAGGTCGTGTAGGTCAAACTCAATATATTGTTAATGTGTCATTACTTGTAGATAACAACAACTGCCATTTATTTAATAAGTCAAAAACAAAGTGTCAATATACTAGTTATGTCTAGGTCTAAGTAACTTAAAGGTGAATGTCAAGTCAAAGTCAAATCTAGGTAACATAGTTAAGTGAGGTCACGGTCAAGCATCACTTGTTGTCCATTAAATGTCAACCTTGTTATGTTAAAGTCACAATTAACCAATTAAGGCAAGAAACTGCCATCAAGGTGTTGTTATAGATTATCTTCTCTTTGTATAAGAAATCACAGTGTCATCAAAAGGATAAAGAATACCAACAGTCACACAACTTGTTTACTACTATCTTGTTGTCCATGTCTCATTGCTTAGTTATGCCAAGTCAAGCCAAGGTTAAAGCATCATATCAATATCCTTGTCTAGTTGCTGCAATGAAACAATGAGAATCTTGTACATATACTATTACAACCATAAGGTCACTATTAAGGTTAGATGTCAGATCTATAGGTCACTATCCATAGGTCAGGGAACTCGTAATTCTCAAGATCACTATTAAATGTTTGTTGAACACAACTGTCATATCAAGCCAAATCATGCTACTTCTTAGGCTAAGGTCACTGTCTACCTCAAGGTACTATGGAAGGTTACAGGGTCGGTACCCTTATCTTAAACATCTCTTACAGTGGTCTCATATATCTCTATGCAAGGTCATTTTTCATTAATATTTCACTGTTTCATAGGTATTGTGTTGGGTCAAAGTCAAGACTACTGCATGCTCTTACATGTTAACAATCCCCTACGTTTCATAGGTTATGTAGTTGTTTCAAACAAGTTGAGGTCAATTTGCGTGCAATCCCCTACATTTGCTGTCATTGTTAAAAAGATTCAAATCAACGCAAGCAACTTAACATGTCATGGTGAGGCATTAATGTTAGGCTTGAACCTCTCCAAGTGAAAGGCCGAATAACCACCTTTGTATATCTTCAACAAAAGAATCATGGGAGACAGAGGCATGTAGCCCTGTGTAACCCTCATAAGCCAAAACCGGTGCAAATCTTTTCTTCGTTTGTATTGAATAGGCCTACTATTGCAGGCTGAGGTCTCTCTACCTTCAAGCCTTCCTCTTTCTGCAATGAAAAATCAGTCAAAAGAATCCCAAAACCCTGATGCTCAATGAGCCACCAAAATCTAAGAAAAGCAAACCCTAACTTGTTCCTAAAGGTGTGCCCTAACCATAGGGTTTAAAGTCTGCAACAAAGCTTTATTGGGAGGGTCTAAAAAAATGCCCAACAAGCATAATCAAAACACAAACCGCTTACTAATATGACTTACCTTGGAGGTCGAGAGGAAGAAAGACTTTTTCGTGCAGTCAATAAAAGCTTTGCTGCCTTACCTTCCTCAGGAGGACCAAATATGGAAACTCCCTCAAAAGATCCTTCACTAGACCAAAACTTTCAGAGATACACATAAGGAATTGTTGTGAGTTGTTATGTCTTTGAGGGTTGATTTGTGTGTTTTTATAGTGTTAATGAGGGCTTTTAATGTCAGAGGTTAGAGGAGTCTTAGTCTTAAGTAATTTCTTAATATGTTAATTTATTTAATAAATGTTATGAACATGTTTTCTTATGCCCTAAGGAAATTGTGTGCAACCTTTTATGATGTATAAAATAGGCTTGTAGAAGTCATAGAGTTACATAATGGATTGATTCCCTTCACAAGATTATGGCTCCATAAGATATGATAGCTAACCCTTTAATAATTAATAAATAATAGTAACTAACCCTTAAGAACGATATTTAAAGTTTGAAATCAGTGATTGGCTTAGTGCATATGGTCCTACCAAGGTTGTGAAGTCAATGAATGGTTTATTGTCTTTGGTTCTTGAAGTTATTCAACTTCAAGAATTATTGTCATATATTGACAACTGTAGGTGAATTAGTGATAAGGTGTCATGTCACAATCCTTTGGGGTTTTAGCCCAAAAACTGAGGTCCCTAACTTCAAATGGGAATATCTCTCAAACCAGGAGGAACCACGTGGTGTACCACACACCACAAGAAAGATCTTTTCAAGGAAAATAAATGATGTGGATCTCCAACCCAACCTTAAAGATTTACCATGTCAAAAACCCTCGACAAATTCGGGGTATGTCCTCGGTCCAGGGAACCTAAACCCTAGGACCTGGCTTTTCAACCATCCAATAGTGGAACTGCCAACTTGATGTAATCCGACAATTACTAGGAAGCGTTCAATAACCATTTGACCTCAATGGCTGATGTTTTTAGTCAAAGTCAAACCCAGTCAACTCCATGGATTGACATCAATGACAACACCATCCAACAATCTCCCCCTTCGTCATTGATGGCAACATGTACTCCTACGAGTACAACTCCCCCTGACATCATGCTTCATCTCCTTCTCGAGATTTCAGTCTCCTTTTCAGGTTTTACTCTCCCCCTTTGACATCAATGGCAAAGCGTGACTCCCCTTGACAATCTGCCTACTTCCTATGGACCTGTTATTTGTTTGTGCTCACCTTGAGAAGAAACCTTCTTGTAATAATTTGTTAATGACAATCCTTGTGGACCTGTAACCTGCTTGTGCTCCCCTTGAAGAGAAGCTTTTCTTTGACACTGGTAATCCTTGTATATCTGTAATCCTTTAACTATTCTGTCCCCCCAAACTTGTTATGAATTTGACACATTTGTCCTGAAGTTGCCATTCTGTCCATGTCGTTTGTTTATCTATGGTAGACTTGTGCCACATATTGCTGTATAGACTCCCCTTCTTCAAAATTCAAGGAGTCGATGAGCCAGATTGTTCAAACTAGTGTATCATCTAACGAACCATCTTGACTCGAGTCATTTACCGAAGCAACTATTGATTCCTTACGACTTGTTACGAACCTTGAAAGGATAATTGTTGAGACCTTCTTGCCTTCCTGCTTTTCTTGCTCATCCTGTACTTGCTCATCTTGCCCCTATTTTCTATTCCAAACCTTGTTATTCTCTTTGTCAATCTTTTCATTAATGGTTGATTCCATCTTGTACTTGTAGTGATGAGCTACATGTCCATAGTTATGTCAGTTATAACATTCCTTATCAGGGTTGTACCTGCACTCTCGAGCTATGTGTCCTTAATTATGACATTTGAAGCATTCAATGTCATCCATAGAAGATTCCATTTGGTATCTGCAATCACGAGCGATATGGCCATAGTTATGGCATTTGAAACATTCAATGTTTGGACCATCTGGTATGTAGTCTATGTTGACAAATTTATTGTGGACCATGTGTTGTGATCTTGAAAACTTGCTTTGCGGATGATGATGATACCTGCCAAATACTTCACAATCCTTAGCCATATGTCCATTGTTAGTATATAAAAAGCAATAATCATTAAAAGAATGTGTGTACTTGGATGATTCATTCAGAGGCGGCGGTCCTTGATAATTGTACCTTTCAACAACTTTACAATCCCTAGCCATATGTCCAAAGTCAGTACATGAAAAACAATAACCGTTAAATTGACGAACATACCTGGATGATTTATCTTGTCTGGATGGTTCATTCTTCTTAGGTATGGTCTTCTTCTCAATCTGACTTTGTAAAGATTTGGAGCTTGTATCTTCATCAACTGGAGCCTTACCAACTTTTTCTGCCTTCATCTTCAACTGAGCCACTTCTTTATCTATCATGTCCTGAAATTGTTCTTTTCGCAATTCCTTGAGCTTGTTGGTCTCATTAAGAGCTACATCAAGTTCTCCTTGCCTTTGAGCAAGGTCTTCTTGAAACCAACTTTTCAAGATTTGTCTTCTTCTTTCTGCTTCTTCAACTTGTAGCTTTAGAAGAGTTGTCTTTTCCACTTCTTTATTAAGTACTTGTATCTGTTCCCTTTGCTTTTCATTTTCGATCCTGAGCCTGCTTATTTCTGTTGAAGAGGTTTCCAATTCCTTTTGCTTCTGGTCAACCACAAATATGCATCTTTGGTTAGATTCCTTTAATTGACTTGCCAAATCCTTCTTTTCAATTTCTGCTTCCTGCAATTGTTTCTTAAGCTCGTTGATCTCTGCAAAGACTACATCAAGTTCCTGTTGCTTTTGAATGACCTCTTCTTTGAGTGTGTGATTTTTTGTCTTTGTATTTTTCAATTCTGACTTTTCAATCTTTCTGGCTTCTTCCAACTGTACTCTAAGCTGCTAATGATTTTCTCGGATTCTTCATTTTTCTTATTTGAGTTCTTCAATACATCCTTTTGTTGTTTCCAATTCTGCTTCCAGAAATTTTTCCTTTTCCCTTTGACTTTTAAGTTTTTTTTATTATCTTGATCACATCATTTTGAAATTTGATCTTTACTCATTCCTTCAACTTATTCACTATCATCATTAGGATCTGCATGATTTGCAAGATCTATATCTTGACCTGCATGCTTCTTTGAGTAGACATTATGGAGCCTTTCCCAAAGAATTTTGGCTGTTGAACATTGACCAATTTTTGTTTTTTTGGAATTTGGCAAAACATTAAGAATGACATTCATGGCTTTCGAATTGTACCTTTTAGCTTTGTCGGTAGATGTGTCTCTAGAAACTACTGATTGCCATACATCTTGAGCTTGCAAATGGACTTCCATTCTAGATTCCCATATCTAGTAATTATCTACATCAAATTCGGGAGTCGGTGCAAAATATTGATTTTCTTTGGATGTTATTGTACTTGTACCTTCTTTTGCATCCTTGGAATTCTTAGCAACTTGCTTCTTTGACTTTCCCATCTCTATGCTTTGAGATTTGCCTTCTAGCACTTAAGTCGTTACTAAAGGAACCAAGCTCTGATACCAATTCTTGGAAATACTGGGGGGGGGGGGGGAATCAATATTTCTTAGCAATTAGCACTTTTTAATCTTTTTGTTTTTCAAAGCATTAGTTAAGCTTCAGTTATTATTATTGTTCTTCATCAAATCATAATAATAATCCACAGTAGACAACACCATACAACAATGCAGAAAGATAAAAAGTGGACACAGAGATTTTTAGGTGGAAATCCCCCTTTGGGTCAAAAACCACTGAACGCTTCTTAGTAATTTTCTCCTCACTGAGGGAGGCGTCAACTCCCTAATTTACAGGATACAACATGTAGGACACTACTAAACCCTAATACCCTGCTGCAATCGGAAGGACGCCCCAACGCCCTATAAGTCAAGCCACAACCTGACGAACGCCCTAACTCTCTGTTTACTAGTTGTTGGAAAGGATGCTTCGTTGCCCTTTAGTTTATTAACCCCAACAGAAAGGACGCCACAACTCCCTGTGCAGGTTACAACCTGCCCTAGCACCACCTTGCCACACTGAAGTGTTCTCAGGCCATAACCTAAAGGTGACTCCAATCACTTGCCTTGCACCAACCTGCCACCTTGAAGAGCTGGCGAACCGCGTTTCACAATTTTCAGACTGGATCCCTCTGTGTCTTGAATCAATATAGGAAAGTTGTAAAAATATGTTGTATATCTGTCAAATCCTCGCAGCCACTGACCACTGCACAATCAAACAGATCAGTGCACAATGCTGCACATCAAACCCATTGCTCAAATGCACATTACTATCACTGCTCAGCCGCACAATACTGAGTGTCACGGCTCGCATAGGCTACTATACATCATAACTGAACCATTGCATTGCTTATCATCAAGAACTCACAATGCTGGCTAACACTGCACGTCGAATGAATAAACATCAAGGCTCATATGTTGCTACACTGTACCAAACTACTCAGGATGCTACAACCATCTGGCACTACTATTTAGTAATGGCACAAAAAAGGTGCCTCAGGTCATCCCTATGACCTGGAACGAATGGTCTCAAGCTGTGTCCTCGGAGACCTACAAGCATACGTGCAAATCTTCAACTGGTCAAGCCTTGCTATCCATTCTTACGTCAATATGCTGTACAACTAGATGATAATGCCTTTAACTCTCGCTGCGCTGCAAAGTTAGAATTGTGTCATTGTACACAAATCCTAGGTCATACTGTAAGAGAAAACCTAGGTCATTACTGTCATATGTCTATGTGCTTCAATCTATAAGTCAAGTCAATCAGTCATACCAAGGATAACGTGTCAAGTTAATCTTAATAGTAATGCACCATTGTCATCTAATGTCCTAGTCAAGTATAGTCAACGTCAAGACACTTTGTCAAACAAAGTGTAAACACATTTTTCCAAGCCATGTGCCATAGTTAAGTCTTATTCAAGGAATTAAGTCAATGTTAAGATGTCAACTTGAGGTTATGTCAAGGTATTACTATCATGTCACAAATAGTCAAAGTTAAACTTCATAGAATGCTCACCAAGTGAATCAGTGTTTTTACTTTATAATCACGGTATTGCCATGTTAAGGTATGAAGCAACTGTCAAGGTCATGTAGGTCAAAGTCAAGATATTGCTAATGTGTCACTTACTGTAGAAAACACCAGCCTAGATCCATCTTAACTTTGGATCTATCAAGCGTGAGAGGGATCACATTTCTTGAGGTGCAAACCTCTTTTTTGAGTGAAAAACTTGAGGAAATCTTTTCACCTCGAGAGATTTGATCCCTCTCGAAGCTTGATAGATTTGGAGTTAAGATGGACCTAGGCTGGTTTATATCACTGTTGATAATATCGGCGATATTCGAAAATATCGCGATATTTTCGGCAAAACGATATATCGCCGAGAAAATATCGCGATATTTTCAAAATATCGGCAAATATCAGAAAATCTCGGCAAAATATCGCGATATTTTGAAAATATCGGCAAAATATCGGCTATATTTAAAAATTTGAAAAATTTATTTTTTATGCTTGTCGATATTTGCCGATATTTTGCCAATATTTTCACCGATATTGCCGATAAGATATTTTCTGGACCCTCGCCGATATTTTCCCGATACTGATATTATCAACACTGGTATATATATATATATATAATTTCACTGGGTCCATGCAAAAATGTGATAAAATTAAATTAAAAAATATATACATTTATAACATATTTTGATTGTGAAATGAGAGATGGTTTTTGGGTCTTGATCAGGGGTCATAGGTCTTGGAATTCGTCAATTGAAGATTCTATAAGAAGAAAAGAATTTTTGTGGGTTTTCCTCTCAAATGGAGAGGTTTTGGCGCTGGTTGATTGCCATATCTTGTGTCCTTTTCTCCCACTGTTCTTTATAATTTGGTAGCTGTTTGATGAAAATAACACAATAATAATTAAGGTGAAAAAGAATCTAATCAAGTTAAACAAAAATACATCACAAATAATTATCAAAGTAAGAGAAATCACATAATCTAGCTGCCCCTAGATTTCTCAACAGAGGGTCTAAAAAAAATGCCCAACAAACATAATCAAAACACAAACCACTTACTAGTATGGCTTACCTTGGAGGCCGAGAGGAAGAAAGAATTTTTTCGTCCAATCAATAGAAGCTTCGCTGCCCTAGCTTCCTCAGGAGGATTGAATCTTGAAACTGCCTTAGAAGATCCTTCACTAGATTAAAAATTTGAGAGATACACAAAAGGAATTGTTGTGAGTTGTTATGTCTTTGAGGGTTGATTTTGTGTGTTTTTATAGTGTTTAGGAGGGCTTTTAAAGTCAGAGGTTGGAGGAGTCTTAGTCTTAAGTAATTTCTTAATATGTTAATTTATTTAACAAGTGTTATGAACATGTTTTCTTATGCCCTAAGGAAAATGTGTGCAACCTTTTATGATGTAAAGAATAGGCTTGTAGAAGTCATAGAGTTACATAATGGATTGATGCCCTTCACAAGATTATGACTCCATAAGATATGATAGCTAACCCTTTAATAATTAATAAATAATAGTGACTAACCCTTAAGAACCCTATTTAACGTTTGAAATCAGGGATTGGCTTAGTGTAGATGGTCCTACCAAGGCTGTGAAGTCAATGATTGGTTTATTGTCTTTGGTTCTTGAAGTTATTCAATTTATATACAATGATATTGTGGCGAGAATTATTGTCATATATCGATAACCGTAGGTGAATTAGTGATAAGGTGTCATGTCACAACCCTTTGGGGTTTTAGCCCAATAACTGAGGTCCCTAACTTCAAATGGGATATGTTGATTAGGGGTAGCATCAGATGTGCTCTAGCAACGAAAATTGGTGGAGACGCTAAGGCACATGAGATCTCCAATACCCAGAAAGGGTTTGGGTAGATTCTAAACAGCTTGGGAGATATTAAAATAATTAATATTTTTAATGGAGTCCCTAAGTCTAAACTTAGGGAAAATAAAATATTAATGTGAATTAATATAAAATTGTGTTAGAATGGTCCAAAAGTCATGGATCAAGCTAGATCTAATCTTATTTGTTGATTAGGGACTTAATCTTGGTCGTTGATTTGTCAACGAGAAAAGTGTAAGAGGAGGCTTGAGGGTCACTTGGAGAACACACCAAGAGATCAAGATTTCGACTTTCTAGGCCTGGGTTTGCTGAGAAAGTTGAGAGAGTGATCAGAGTTGCACCTGAGGGGCAATGAATATAGAAGCAGAGAGGCAGAGAGACAGTACCAAGAGGATCAGCGCAAAAGTCGGGAGAGAGGGACGCAGAGCCAGTTAGGGCCCACGTAGAGGCAACCAGGAGCTGCGCAATGCCTCAGAGAACCAGCGTGGGTGACGCAGAGGGCTAGAGGGTTGACACAGTGCCTCCAGAGGTTGACCCAAGGGTTATTGGGCCAACGCAGGGACAGAGAGAGGCTAACGCATTCCCTTGAGGCTGACGTTGGGGTTTCTTGGGGTAGATTGGAGCTGTGGAGCTGCTGAAGTGTTTTTCTGGGGTTTTAGCCAGAATATCTACTTCCAAGTAGAGAGATACTGCTGCCGAGATTTTTCTCTGTTGGGTGAGCCGAATTTGGCACCTAGATTGTATTTTGAAATTGCTTAATAAATCAAACCCTTAGATAGTTGCACCGGTTTTCCCGCATCAGGTTTTTTCAGGGACGTTAGTCCAAAAACAACGATGTCACTTTTGTGCTTGTTTCTATTTCCTTTAGTTGATGATCTATAATGTGTTGAGCATGCATTTGTATTTATTTCTAATATTTACATGGTAAATAACTTGTTAATTAACAGAACAAGTAGGTAGGAATAAATCAGTAAAGTGCATGAAGGGTTTCTAATGTGTCAGACTTAGGAATTCCAACAGAATATCTCTCAAACCAAGAGGAACCACGTGGCGTACCACATACCACGAGAAAGGTCTTTCCAAGGAAAAACCAATGATGTGGATCTCCAACCCAACCTTAAAGATTTACCATGTCAAAAGCCCTCGCCAAATTCGGGGTATGTCCTCAGTCCAGGGAACCCAAACCCTAGGACCTAGATTTTCACCCATCCAATAGTGGAGCTGCCAACCTAATGTAATCCGAAAATTACTAGGGAGCATTCAATAACCATCTGACATTAATGAATGATGTTTTTAGCCAAAGTCAAACCCAATCAACCCCATTGGTTGACATCAATGACAACACCATCCAACATCTCCTCAAGTGGCGACACTCCCCAAAACTCATGGCCATCTTAATCCTGGGGTCCAAAGCGTCATACTCATCAATCCCATATGTAAAAGACCTCATCAAGGTTACAAACGAATCTGGTTCTCCTGTGGGTCCATCCATGAATTGGGGCATTGTGGGTCAGCTGGAATGGCAAGTTATGCGTGGAATGTCCTGCTAGTTAGTGTGCCCATGTGTGTGGATCTTGCTCTGGAGTTTGGCTCCTCTCTCTAGAGTGGGATCCACCTTCCCCATTGTTAACTTGCTTCCCTTTATTTTGTAAATGAACACTAGCCAACTACACCAACATGTCCATCATGAGCTTCTGTTGCCTGGCCAACTCTATCAATGTCAGCACCTCTTCCCCCCCTTGTTCAGGTCCTTCCACATTCTCCATGGGCTCTTCATCCTAGTTATCACGCCCCCTTGCGTGTTCTACCTAAGTGTCAGAAAACGGGTTAGGGACCCAACCTCTACCACGTCCTCTTTTGCCTCGGCGGCTTCCTCTTTGCAAGACTACACCACCGAAATGAGGTGGCATCACTAGTTCCTGCTCCCACAACTGGCTAAGAACATGCTTTGATACGACTGTAATATTCCTAATGGAAAATTTAACAGTGCATACCAAAACAATAACTTGGAACAACGAAAAAAATATACAACAACACCACAAATCAACACACAAATGACACCAACAAAATACACTGAGACGTTTTATTAATAATGTGGAATTGAGTACATAGAATTAGATGAAATGATATAACTTGGGCTTGCAAAGCAAGTTGAGCAAAGCCCAAAAATATGTTTCTAACCAAAGAAAAGAATAGCCCCAGACGAGAAATGCGCACTGCCCAGTGAATAATATATTGCTCGCTGCTAATTGAGATGATGATTTTTGCTTTGAATACTGCCCGGATCAGTGTGTAACTCAACCTGTAGTCTCCTCTACAAAAGCCCGCAAAAAACCGAAAAGAGTTTGGCTCAACTCCAAGCAGTGTCCAAGCTGTCCAACAGGTGTGTATGACCCAACTGGGCAATCAGTGCGTGCTTCTGCAAGAAATTCGCCTGTTGGAAATAACCCCAACTCCACCACTGAGAAATGCTTCCCTAATCAGGAAATTAGCCTCTGGAAGGCCTAATTCCTCGGCCCTTCAAGCTCCTGAACAACCCAACTCCAAGGCTTGCTCAGGCTTTTGTCTAGTGAGGTCCACGCATTACCAGAAATTGGAGAATTCGGCCCACAGGAATAGTCCAAAATTGACCTTGTGAAATGTCACCAAAATCCTAACTCTAAGATGTGGAGATGCTTCTGCAATTTTTGCTCACCCAAATCATAGAAGTTGGCTTGGATAATTGCTAATTCGAACTGGCTCTCCGCCTAAGAAATGCGCACAACTGGTTTGATCTGTTGCAAATATCACCCTGTGGAAGCCCCATAATGGATTCCCGAAATTCCTAGCTAGGGAGACACTCGAAGTTCTCCGAAATTGGTGTGGATTTTGCTTGAAACCCTTGTGCTCAACAACACTCCAATATTTGCGTTGAACAACTCCAAGAGAGGTAATATTCTGAAGTGTATACAATCGAAAGATGATCTGAAATGCCTCCCTTTTTTCCTTTATATACTCCTAGCCCATGTGTCCACTATGGTGGCCTCCACTTCCCACTAATGCACAGACAGTCTCTCTCTAAGGGGTGCATATTGCCTCCTTGTGGCCCCCCTTTTTGAGCGTGGGACCCATTTATCCATTTCTCCTAAGTCCAAAATTTGCCAAAATTTCCTCCCAAACCTTTGCCTCTTTGCCCAAGTGACAAAATTGGGTTTGTTACCACAAAATCTAGTAGGCCCTAGAGAGGGAATACCTATAGGAAAAAAAACTAGACTAGTGCTAATGATGGGGCAATGGCCCACTGTCACCACAACCAATGTCCTTTGCTCTTTACAGAGTTACATCGATGGGAGGAGTCTCGGCAGGAAGGAGATCACTTAGAATAGATAAGCTAGGTATAGGGCAGGAAGGGATCATGCTAGAGCTCATTCGAAAGACATGCTCAATAGAGGTTTAAGGCTTCAAAGAAAAACCCTAGAAAAGAGCACAAAAGACCTAGGGTTTTGAGATTTTTCAATGGTGATTGGTATTCACAAGGTCATGGCCCAGGAGAAAAGGCTTCTTATGATATACTTCAACAACTACTAAGCACATACAACGTTCAAGGAAGTCCTCGAGTTGAGGGAGAAGAACCTAGGGTTTCCCTCTTGGAGCAACACCTAGGCAAGAGATTTTATGGATGAAACTTGAGTGGATGCCCACTAAACATGGAGCATAGGTAGCCTAGACCCTAAGCTTGATGTCTAGGCTCTTGAATTGATAAAGGTCTCCTCCCTAAAATTTCGCTGCAAGCCCTAGAGTTTTGCCCTAGCCATAAACAAACTGATTCTAGGGGAGAAAAATATGGAGAAAGTTTTGGGTTGATTACCAATGACTTGGACTAGTGCATTTCCCTTTAGGCATATGGAGTCAAGGATGAAATAGATAAGCTAGATCCTTTCTAAGGAGGCTAAAAATTGATGCCCTAGGTATCAACTTTTAGCATTTACCCACTTCAAAAGAAAATGGAGTTTGATTGAGAGATTAAAGATTTCCTCCACTAGGAACATTCATTGCATGTACAATTAATAACATATGCAATACTCAACTAGATAACGTTTCAAAATTAATTTTCAACAATTAGGACACAAAATAACCTAAAAGCAACAATTCCATACATTAGACAATTTCAAGATAGAAAATTTTCAACAATAAGCACTTACCAGAAAACAATTAGTATATCCATCCATTATCCAAAGAAGTAGCTTTGACAATAAAAAATAGCTTCCAAATATCACAATGTATCCAAAAGATCACCAATAGCCAAAAGAAACAAGTGCACAAGTTTTTCTCAAGAAGTCGAATTCCAAGTGTGATGATGATGAGAGACTAAATGAGCTAGTCTCTCATATATAAACATGTCTAATCAAGTCCTGTTTTAGCCTAAAGCCCCTCTTAGTTGTCAAATGGTGGTCAAAACTAATAGTGGTTAGAAGCCAACCATATAGCCGATGAAAAATCATAAAGAGGGCTCCATAAATCATCTACTAAGGGTTGGCCCCTAGACATCCATGCAAATCATCAAGTGGACCCCAGTTTTGTGTTTGGGGTACAAAATGGATCTAATGGGTCTCGTGGTGACAGAATAGCCTGAATTTGCTCCATCATTGAGGGCTTAGACAACAATGCTATCCCTCCCACGTCTCAAAGGGTGAAACAAACCTCATCTAGGCCTCAAATCAGCTACGAAACCACGTGTACACTACTAAGCCGACTGGGGCATGCTGGTCAAAGTGCATCATCTCATGAATAATATGGGGCAAAGTGCAAACTACTGTGGTGCTGTAGGTGCCCATGGAGTGAAATAATGATGAAAGCACTTGCCAATCACATATAATGTCCAGTGCTGCATCCTCACCATCAGGTACAATAATTTTTTAATGCATCTAAGTGAACCAAGCTTGTTAATCAAGGGCACATTGAGACTTCATATGGGGCTTCTCTTCCAAATTTGGGGCTATTATCTCGTAATAGTGTTACCTCCCTAGGTAGGAGTAGTTAATAGACAACCCTATTAGGTGTTCCCAGCCCCTAAAGGGAAAGGCAAGTCCCTGGTACACCCTTCAATTAATAGGTGGCATGTGAGTGATGATGAAATGGTTGGGAAATAGGGGTCTCAAGGCCAGATGCCATGGGTACAAGGATGACAATAATGAGGAATGCCCACATATTGGGTATATAGATGTAGGAGAGAGCAATCATGGATACATGGGTTATACCAACCTTTATTTTTCACCTCTCTTTATTTGTCTTTTGCCTTTCCTAGACTTTTTCTTTGTATTACTGCTCGAGGCTCTAGGAAAGCAGTTATTACCCCCTTAAGGTGGGGTAGTTTGTTGCCCACCAGGGGTTGGCACGTGCACAGGTTCCTTAATGATGTGAGCGGCACTCATGGGCCCTAGGAACTAGGGTGATGACCATGATAAAGAGTAGAGCTCATGTTTGGCTTTTTCCCACGTGCTATATTAAATGTCCCAGCCATATTTTGCATTTTATAATATTTTTTTCTTTTTTCTTGCTTGTGGCTAGGATATGCTTTTAACTTCTTTTATCTGCATCAACCATCGGGGCAATGTTTCCAGGTCCAACCTAGATATGTGGACAAGGGGAGGGGGTGTGCTAGTGCCTTGTGGACCCAGTGGTCATGTGGACCTAGAGAAGGAAAATGATGAAATAAGGCTCATAATGTGCGGAGGCGAGTGAAAAGTATGGAATGGGAAAACGGGACCACGCTACGGAAATCGTGGTTTCCAAAGTAGTACCCTTCCTAAAGCATAAAGGCCAATATGGGAGATCCCACAGGACTAGGATTGAGGATTAACCCCCCATTTAAGGTGAGGGAACAAAACCACGGTCATAACTCTTCCTTCTTCCAAGTCACCCAATAATCCATGCCCAAAATGCCCAATGATAAACAATCATAAACACCCGATTCTGCAATGAAAAACATATATTTTGGGTCAGATTGCCCACCTTCTGACATACGTTCTCAACAGATGAGCGAGAAAGCGTATAACTGATGTAGGGAGCGGAGATAAATTGGCACGTCATCACATCAGCTATGGGTGGCTCTCAGGGGCTGCTGGCTGCCAGTTGGAAAAAGTTGAATAGAAGAAAAGTTCTCCTAGGGTTACCCACCTTTGGTGGGCAACAGGGCTGAATGCTTCCCTTTTAGCAACTTATATGATGGGGGATATTACAAATTAGCTAAGATTCTGCTTGACATGACTAATTTTATGCCACATAACCCCAACAATACCACTAGCTATATAAATATATGATGTACGGCTTGATTATCTTGGCATGTGGTGTCTGTTATGAATAGGCTTGGTCCTGATCTGCATTCCCACTCTTACATGTGAAGACAACTTTTGTTTTTTGACGTGTATTATCAGCTATCTATTCACTTTTGTGCTGTTTGAATGATGATATATGTAAATGTTGATGTTATAAGTTACTGTGATATATTCCCCTCAATTTATCTATCTATCTGTTTGTCCATGTCCGTCTGCCTGCCTCACTCTCCATTTAGATATAGATATGATATCCTGGTGGAATACATCTTCTATAATTGATAGATTGCTTGGAATTTGTCACTTGTTAAGACTATCACAGTAATTATGAAGCCTATTTTATTCTGTTGTATGTAATATATATGTTTTTGATAGATTGAAGTGGCATGCAGGTATATGGTGCAGTTATTGAACCTTGTAGTCCGTTACCTCTATGCCCCACTGCTTCTTAATTCTGGATTCGCAGTAAGTTTTAATGTTTAGTTATTTTAAGTGAAGTATCAAAGATAACAATATTCAATCAAAATAAATGTGAGTTGTGTTACTCTTAATACTAGCTTATATCTGAGAATTATAGTACTTTGCATTCATTTTCCTCCTCATACTTTTACTCATGATTGTGGTAAATTTGCTTTAAGGCTTCATGTTCACGCGTATGGCAAAGAGCTTCATACTGGGATGCTCGGCCAGCTTCCCAAAGGTATCAACTTTTATGCAAAGAGTAAGATGATGTCACTTTAATAAAATGAGAAAATAACATTCGTACGTGTTTTTCTGCAGTAAGGAGCATCCTCTTTTTATTCCAAGACAAAACTACTCTACTGCCAGTGAAGAAAGTTCTTGGTCTGACAATAGTTCAATGGACTTTGGTGTTGCATCTATGGAGTCTCCCAGAATGCCTTATTTAGATAGAGCTGGTAGTAGCAGTTTTGATTATGGCAGCAGCTCTTCCCATTCATCTGTGGTAGACAAGGACCTGCAGAAAGGGATACATCTTTTAAAAAAAAGTGTGGCATGTGTTACAGCATATTGTTTCAATTCGTTTTCAATTCCTTCTCCTACTGAGCTGTCCACATTTGAAGCATTTGAAAGGATGTTGACTTTTATGTATTCAAAAGATGCTCGGGCTATACTGTCATCCAAAGATGCTAAGTTAAGGTGAGTGTTCTGATCTCTGCGTTCCTGAATTTGTGCTCCTCATTCTGTGATCATTTTTTTGTCTTTTCTGGTAGCGGTGTTGTCATAATCTGTTTACATCATGTGGTTTGTTGGAAGAGAAAAGGGGATTTATTTTTCTTATGTTGAATATGTAAGGTATAGGATGTTCCTTCTTTTGCCACAATTATTCCTGCATTTAGTGGAAAAAAATATCATAAGACACTTCTAGATTAATGCAAACTTCACGCCTTGATACAAGATGGCCTGTAGAATTAAAGTCAAGATGGCTTAATGCTATTGTATAACTGATTTCATATTTTTACTGTAGTATAGTATATGGCAGTTCAGCCTACTAATGTTATGACAATCATGATGTTGTGACACTTGTTGGTATTTGATTTTGTTCACTGTTGATTTTTGTTGTTTGAACAACAGTCTTGCCACCTTTAATGGGGACGTTATTGTGGTTTTGGACCTGTTTCCACTCAAACTAGCAAGGGGTCCTAGAGGGGTACTTGCTAGGTCAAGAGCAACAATGAAGCTATAGCCCACTGTCACCACAGCTAAAGCTTCCTACTCTTTATAGACTTTCACCAATGGGAGGAGACCCGATATATAGAGAATCACTTATAAAGGATAGATCAGCTAAGATAGGTGTGAAGTGATTTCGGGGACCCTTTCCTAGGATAGGCTCAAGAATGTGACTTGCTTGCTTTTTAAGCAAGGTACAAAGCTTTCTAGGAGAAGGGGATGAGGATTTAAGGGCTAGGTTTAAGGAGTGTGAATTGTAAAGGAGCTTCCAAAACCCTAAAATCCTTGTTGAACTTGGTTTCCCAATTGGTTTTTGAAGAGTTGACTTTTCAAAGGTATGGCACCACATGAGATCAAGTGGACCTAGGTTAGGTCAAGGAGTTTAGCAACCAATGATAGACTTGACCTAAACAAGGAGGAGAAAGGGATCAAAGAATTGGTTTTCAATTGAAGGTGCAAAATGATCCCTATGAGGAGCTAGCCTAGGGAAACTTGGGGAAAAAACAATCTCAAGGCTATGGCTTGGGATATCTCACAACTCCATTGTCAGAATTTCCTCAAATTTGGAGGAGGACTAGGAGAGACACCAGCACAGTTGAGGCCAAGAGATCAAAGTTTTTCTATGGGGGATTCATCGGGAAAATGATGCCCTAGGAGCCCTAATGCGGCTAAAACTAGAATAAAGGAGAGGTGAAGAAAAATGTTTCTTTAAGTGATCACCTTATGGTAGACCAATGCCTAATCCTTTGTGGAGATTGGAGTCAAGAAGAATACGAAGATAGACTTCGTTTCTAGTTCAAGGAGGCTCTAAGATCAACATCACTTGTCATTAGGGCAAAGGTGAGTGACCTTAAAAATCTTTTATACTTCGTTTTGCAAGGTGAAGTGGCTTATCACGATAAATTTGACCATAGAATTATCCCTAGGAGAGTTCATTCAACATACATGGCTCGTACATAGAGATATGCTATATAGAAACATAATTCCACGATTTCCCAGTAAATGCATGCAACAACTAGCGCTGTGGTGCTCCCAATGGGTGTGAGGGCACATAAGTGACCTCATGGGTATCCAAGTAAGTCAAAGATGCTTGTAGACCATTTGAAAGGGCTCAGCTGATGGTGCAAGTGATGCCATATCAGCGTACAAGTCCTGGGTCATCTGCCAAGTGCATGGTACAATTGTGGGGCTGATTGGGTAGAAGTGAACCAGGTGCATCTTCCTCATCCAATAGGTGAATCTCGAGCAATCTATGAACATCTCTGGGGATCCATGGAGTGCTGTCTACTACTATGGAGGCCCATGGCTCTCAACACACACACTACATATGCCAATGTAGCCCTCTGGAGGGTTAGGACCTCATATAGGGAGACCAAACCCAAAATGGAGACCACCTGCAATATTGCATAAGATACAATGCGTCCCCTAGCCTTTTAGTACAACAAGTCATCAAGGAAATTGAGTAACAAAGCTTACAAACCATGGACAACAGGTGGGGATTTCATAATGGCATGCCCTTCCATAGTGGGCTTTGGCATGTGCTAATGTCTCCAAACCCCAAATGGGGTTAACCAAGTATCCTATTAGGTGGTTTCTACTTCTAAAGAGGATAGTATGTCCAAGGTACATCTTTTAAAGGGCGGTGGCATGTGATAAAAAGATGAATGGAGTAGGGGATGAAAAGGGGCAGCCCTGGGCCACATGTTGGGGTACAAGGGTAGCTAATAAAATGGAAGGCCACACTTGGGTATATAAAGTATAGGAGGGACCAATCGTGGTACATGAGGTGCCCCGACCTTGATTTTCCCACTCTTCTTTATATACCTTTTTCCTTTTATGATTTTTCTTTAATTGGTTGCTTGGGGCTCAAGGGATAAGAGCATGATGTGAGTGATGTAGCAGTGGATACCCCCTTTGAGGTAGGGCAGTTCATTTCCCACCAGGGGTTGGGACAATCACGGGTTCCTAAATGATAAAGTAGGCTCATTTAGGGCCTGTAGGAACCAGCGTGATGGCCATGATGGGGTAAAGCTCATGTATTGACTCTTGCCCATGTGTTAAATGTGTTTGTCCTAGCCATGTTTTGTTTTTTGTGGTACATCTTCTTGTTGAATGTGGCCAATTATGCTTTTATCTTTCTTTTTCGCTGCATCAACCTCTACGGCATCATTCCAGGCCTGACCCAAGATGTGAACAAGGGGAAGGGGAAGGCTAACCCTAAGTGGACCCAGGTGGAAGAAATGATGAATGTGGTTATAATGAGTGGAAGGGGAGTAGTATACGTGGATGACGGAGCGGGAACACGGAACCAAAATTAGGGTTTCACATGTAGTACCATCCCTAAAGCCCAAAGATCAGTAAAAGAGATCCCACGGGACCAGGGTTCAAGGTTAACATCCAAAAGAGGGTCAGGGGACAAGAGCACAAACCTAGCCCACTCTTTTCGCAAAATCCCCCCATTAAACCATGACCATAAGTGTCCATGATAAACAAACTACAATACTCAATTACCAAATGACAAGGCATACCTTTAGGTTTGGGAGGCCCACCTTCAAACATACGATCATAACAGATGGGTAAGGGACCACATGGTTGGCTTAGGTTGTGGAGAAATGGCCCAACGAGCTAGTTGGTGGTTGTTGGCTGCTGGCTGAGGACCATCTTGGAGAAACTTTTTTTCCTAGGGATATCACCCACAAAATGGTGGGTGACAAGACCTAGGTGCCATAAGACCTGCTGATATGTTCAATTATCTGTTTTACAAAATTTTGATATTGAGAGCTTCATTTGTTGGTTATGCACTTGCTTATCTTTTTCACTTTCTCCCATCCATTTTGAGGTCATAAGGAGGTTTGTCCTTTCCTTGTTTGTGCTTGACTTATGGGATTGCTTCCTCTTTATTTCAGTTAAGACAATAAGGATATTAATATTAAGATAGTTAATTTACGAAGGCCACTCTTGAAAAGATAATGTAGCTAATTTACAAAGGGCCATGTTACCCCTCATGTCAGTGGGGGTACATAAACATTTTTGTAGCATTTCATACTATTGTAAGCCCAAGGTCACAAGTCAAAAGTTTTCTAACCACCATGTGAGGCTCTATATTAGGTATCGTAGACCTTGTGTTTGGTCGGACCAATCTTACACGAAGCAGAGACGTTTTTTGGAAGCGGATACGCAAAAGCGTCATTTCCCAAAATCTAGGACGCAAAGAGTCTTAGAAGCATCTACTATATAATAATATATATATATATATATATATATATATATATATATGTATCTTATATTTTTTGCATTTATATTAAAAAAACATCCCAAATACCAAATTAGTTGTAGAAGACATGAAAACATGCATATTTTTACATAAATCAAGATAGATATGGCATCCATGATTTCATTGTACATCAATGATTAATTATTCGAGTATCAGCCATCTAGATTCTAGCAATTACAAACATACATCAAATTTTTAAGCATATCATAAAACATAAAACATTTAGAAGATAAAATCATCAAACATTCAAGTAACTTATCTAGCAAGTGAGCAATTGTCAACATGAGTCATGTCCAAAATTCAAATAATAATGTTTACAAAATATAGGTCACTTCGCCACCACCAAGACTCAAGTACACACTGAATTAGGAAGGGTAAGACAAAAAAGTTCAAATTCACAACAGGAGTCTACAAGTCTAATCTATGACAAAAGTAGTAAACTTTGAATATATCTACTAATATCTCCTCTCACCATGAACAAGACGTGAGCTTCCACATGGTAGCAATGAAGAAGATGGTGGCTTTGGAAGTTGTGGCAGTGACTGTGGAACTGATGAAGATGAAGCCCCTGCTGTTGGTGTTGAAGCATGGAACCTGGAAACCAAGGGATCGGATGGGGGTGGCATCTCAACTCGATTGTCATGGATAAGAGCATCCTCTAATTGCTCTAAGTGCAACACTCCATCCTCCAAATTGGGCTCCTTTGGATTTCTGTCCCAAACCTTAAGGTCTTTATTAGTCTTTGCATCATCATAGTATTGTGACAACAATCGCATGTTGTAGCGAACATAAACCAAGCTCTCTGCCCGTTCTAAATTTAACCTGTTCCTTTTAACACTGTGGATGAAAGAATAAGAACTCCAACACCTCTCTGTAGAAGACGTGTTTACCACCTGTGATAGCACCCGCAATGCCAAAGTATGTAGAAGTGGAGTAGCACCTCCATGCATGTTCCACCTTTCAAGAGAAGAAAAATTCTCTTGATCTCTAATTGCATGCATACTCCCAAATGGACCAGTGCTAAGCGTATAGTTGCTCAATTGTTTCCGTACCATGGCAACCTCCTCCTCATCAGTGACTAATTTATCCAATGCTCTCATATAACAAGATAGAACCTCTGGATCTAGGTGTGGCTTTGTCTTGCTACCCTGCCCCAAGGCGCTGGTGTTGAAAGCCATGATGGATGATGGTATTTAGGTGTCAGAACATATGCTAAGGCATGCAATGGAACGTTTAGCATTTGCCATCAATTTTCCACCTTTGCATGAATATAATTGTACAAGGTGATATCTCTAGGCTCAACAATGTCTTTAATCTGCCCCAACATGCTTTCCATTTTCTCATACACCTCCCCAATTATTGGCTGATCTGAATTTGAAAGCTTGATCATGTAATAATTTGGTTTGGCGAATTGCAAAACATATTTAATCCGTGACCAAAAAAACATGTCAAGAATAGTGTCTTTGGCTACATTAGCACCATCTCTATCAGTGTTAGTTTCCTTCCATGATTCAAAGGTCACCGTATTTGTTAAAGTTTGTCTCACCTTCACTAGCTGCCTAAAGGTGAGGTAATAACTTGCAAATCTTATTTTTTCAAGTTTCAGCAACTGCAACTTGGAGCAAGTGCCATAAAAGTAGTTTACCTTTGTATGGCCTATGATAAATTTAATGAGTTGCTTCCCTCTCTTTTAAAGCTTATTAATCCATCCACATTCTTTATGCTTCACAATATCATGCATCAAAAGGTTCAATGTGTGCACCAAGAACCTAGATTAAAAGATGTTTAAATTCCAGCAAACAAAAACTTAGATCTAGGCTAGATCCTTGATGCCCAAGTGGCCAAAATTTTGGAAAATTCAATTTTTGCTATTTTGAGTTATTTTGACTAATTTAAATGTGACTTTAGGGCCTAATTATCACTGTTATGAAACAAAATTTACAGCAGTAGTAAAACAATGAAAGCTAGGGTTTAGGGAGCAAAACTAGGCCCAAGGCTTTGGAGATCTCTTGGTCAAAATTTGCTGAAACTTTGGGATCAAGTTGCCACTGGAAAAATAGATTTTTGTGATGCCCGAAACCTGCAAAACCACCAAGTTTTCAGTCCAAAAACTTTAGAGATGGGTTTAGGGAAAACTAGGGCGAAAGAGGGCTAGAGGTTAAGGAAGAGCAAGGGAAAGGCCAAAAGGCTAGACGTTGGAGAGAGGAGGCCAATGGAAGAAGAAAAATCCCTAGAGGGCTTGACGCAAAGAGGAGGAAAGCCCTCTTAGGCTGTGACTAGGGTTAGGGGCTCTCTTAGGGTTGCCGTGGGCCCCACAAGGGCCACGACCTAAGCAAGGAGGCTGAAAATGGGAGGCCGAGGCCTAGAAGTGCTATGACCAGCCTCCAAAAGGCTGAGAAAATCCAATGCTGACCCTTAGAGGCTAACGCAGGCCTCAAGGAGCCTCAAAAGGATGCAAAGGCTTTTAAGGCTAACGCATAGGGGATAGAAGAGGACGCTGGCCTCGTAGAGGCTAGATCTAGGCCCCGGAGGGCTTGAAAGTGAAACCCTTGCTTTAGAAATTTTTTTCTCTTCCAGATCTAAATTCTACTGCAATTTTTCCAACAGCTAGCTCTGCAAAATTTCTAGAGACTAGCTCATATCCTCAAGGGCCTAGATCTAGTTCTATTCCAACTTTCTTCGATAGATCTCACCTACACAAATAGAAATAAAAACCCAAAACCCCAACTATATACAAAATCTCAAAACCCCAAAACCCAAATTAGCAAAAATAATTTTACAAATATATAAATATACAAGGGTTTTGAAAAATATTTTTTTTGAGAAATAGAAATTTTATGGCTATTTTCTTTGATAAATGGCTAAGAACAGTTTAGAAATCTCGTGCACTGTTATAGCGCTAACCCAGAAAATATATGATAATACAAATAAACCCAAGAATAATAAGATCTGAATATAGAAATGGATAGAAATGATTCACTTTATTGATATCAAAACCCTTAAGGTAGGGCAACACCATACATTCATTCCTTAAGGAAGGAGAATACTCCACAAGCCATATGCATGTTCATACAATAATCCTTAACATCCCTCAATGGGGAGTCTCTAGCCCCTCTATATAGGCCTCATACATACAATACCATGGGTTAATACCATGGTTCCCTCAATACCATCTATCCAATACCATGGGCCCATTACATTATTACTAACTATTTGTGGTCCCTTACATGATATGGGTTAACCACCTTATTTATTACTATGGCCCATCCCATTATTACATTATTCCCTTGGTTACCTCCCTTTGTACCCAATATTACCCCCTAAGTATATAACATTCCACCCCCCTTAACATGTTTCGTCCTCGAAACATGGGAAGAACACAAATAATAAGATCTACTCAAAAGAGTAGTCCACTGGTACCATGCACGTGCATCTAGCCATCCAAGAGAAAGGTGAACCCTCGATCTCGCTGGTGCCTCGCTCGCTTGAGATGGAAGTTGACCATGACAGCTCTTTTGTGTTGATGTGTAGTAGGTGGATCTTCGCTCTTCGCTATCTGTCATGCGGGGGTTTTTGTCCTTGTGGCTAATTGGTTGCCATCTTGTTGGTTGTTTTCTTGCGGGGTGATGTGGGTGATGATAGGTTGAAGTTTTAACCCACGATGTCTTTTTCTTTAATTCACCCTTTACTGGAGCCTGACTATTATCTGGTGGATGTTGTGGTGTCTTATCTTCCAATATTACTTCAAACACTGAGCCCTCATCTGATGTATCAACACCTGTAACTATTTTTGCTTCAACCTCTGTTTGTGTTTGATTGTCGATCATCACTGGCTCATCATCTGATATTCAGTCCCTGAAACATCTTCTGCTTCAGCCTCCGTGTACTCTACCTGTTTATTGATGGAAATATCCTGTAATGTAATTTTCTTCTTTTTATACCAGAGCTTTAGGAATTTCTTTTGCACATTAATATTGATAGTACCCATAGATTCCATCCAAAGATATCCCAAAACAACATCCATGTTATCCATATCTGAAGTATAAAAATCACAAAAATCACCATGCAACACATACTTATCCATTGAAAACTTCAAATCTTTATAAACTTGCACATCCTGTGTGTTTTCAATGTGTTTTGCTAGCATTTGTAATTTTTTTTCCAAGTTGACATTTATGAGATTTTGCTTGCAACTCAGATTTATAGACAATGATTTTCTCCTTCTGAATCAATCCATGAACCTGTAATAAGGATATACCAGTAGGAAATAACCCCACATGTTTCCCCTTATCTTGTTTTCTAGCCTGGGACCATTTTTTTAAAGAAGTTCTTCTAGTTTTTCATGAGGAAGTTGCACCACTGAATCGTCAAGTGAGTCCCACCATTTAGCAGCTTCATCTTTTAGATTAAATAGCAGGCGAGTTACCCAAAATTGTTTGCGTCGAGATTTGTGATATTTTATAAATTCTTCAATAGTAGGACCCTTATCATTCCCTGTAAAAAATTCCTTGCTAGAAGCCATGAAGGTTTGGAAAAAAAATTATGTACTTGGCTAAAATTTGAAATGGCCACAATTTCGTCAATATTGCTCGGAATTCCTATTATGACCTATTTTCGGAAATGGAACAAACATTCTGCATCTTCCCATGTGGTAGAAATCTCAATCCAGGCACTGGAATTTCAGATCTGCGCTGCAACTCTCTCGCTGTCACCAAAAATTCTGAAAAAAGAGCTGATTTTAAATTAGCGATATCTCTCTCATCCAGACTCCGATTCGACTGATTTTTGTTTGAAATCGGGTATTTTTTCACAAAGAATTCAGATCTGCAATTAGATTTTGCATATTTTGCCCCCAAACGTATAGATTTGTGCCGTAAACTCGCTGCCCCAAAAAAATATCTGCAACACCACTGATTTTTAAATTAGCGATATCTCCTTCATCCGAACTCCGATTTGGCCGATTTTTTTTTGAAATCGGGTATTTTTTCATAAAGAATCCAGATTTGCAATTAGATTTTGCAAATTTTGCTCCAAAACGTATAGATCTGATCTGCAAACTTACCGCCCCAGAAAGTATCTGCAAAAAAAAAACTCCACTTTTGCCCAAAAAAGTGCTCTGATATCACTTGTTTTAGCTCTAACCTAGAAAATATATGATAATACAAATAAACCCAAGAATAACAAGATTTGAATATAGAAATGAATAGAAATGAATAGAAATGATTCACTTTATTGATATTAAAACCCTTAAGGTAGGGCAACACCATATATTCACTCTTTAAGGAAGGAGAACACTCCACAAGCCATATGCATGTTCATACAATAATCTTTGAGATCCTTCAATCGGGAGTCTCTAGCCTCTATATAGGCCTCATACATACAATACCATGGGTCAATACCATGGTTCCCTCAATACCATCTATCCAATACCATGAACCCATTATATTATTACTAACTACTTGTAGTCCCTTACATGATACGAGTTAACTTCCTTATTTATTACTATGGCCCATCCCATTATTACATTATTCCCTTGGGTACCTCCCTTTGTACCCCATATTACGCCCCCTAGGTATATAACATGCACACTATAACTGAAGCGAAGATTTAAACCAACACAAATATTTAGGATCCAAGCAAAGTTGATCCCTGCCCACAGTTTGTGAACTTGGATACCAAGGGCTGAAGTACTTGTAAACACTGTATTTTTCTCAAGGCAATCTGTTAATCATATGGTGAATCGAATCACCTAAGATGAGCCCAAAACAATCAATAGCATGATTTTATTTCCATCTAATGAAAAACAGACCATACCATTTATCAACACAACATAGGAAAACTTGTAGTCAGTACACCACAAATCAATGAACATGGACATCTTGAGTTGCACCCCAAAGTCTTTATTATGATAGAAAAAATAGTACCAAGCAGGACAATAGTTTACACAAATGCTTCAGCAACAATTTCCTAGCCAAAATTCAGATGGTCAGAGATTCAAATGACTCTCTAATCTATGGATAAATCCTTCAAATGAAAAATATAAAACAGTGCGATACACGCATATAGATTTCCAAATGAATTCAATGAATTGATTGAGCAACAATACTCAATAATAATACAGAGATGTTTACAAAGATAGAAACATCAAGTTTCTATTTAAGATTCAGTTTCATATAAGAAACTGCTAAAGAAAAGAAAATAGCAACAGCTAGAAGAATGAGCATTAAACTAAATTAGAATTATTCTAATACCCTCCCTTAATGCTCAATCTATTTACAACACCAATAGACCCCCTGAATTGTTCAAACTTAGCAGGACCAAGTGGCTTGGTGAAGATATCTGCAGGCTGCTCTGATGTGGGAATATATCTCAGCTGAACGGATCCGTCTTCAACAAGTTGGCGAATGTAGTGGCAATGAGTTTCTACATGTTTTGTTCGTTCATGAAAGACGGGATTTTTGGCAAGTTTGAGCACTCCCTGATTATCACAAAACAAGGAAGTAGGACCTGTCTGGGAAGCATGCATGTCTGCAAGCATACGACGAAGCCAAACTGCCTCATAGGATGCCTTAACTGCTCCTCGATATTCTGCTTCGGTGGAGGAGAGAGCCACGACTTGCTGCTTCTTACTAGTCCAGGTGACAGCACCAGATCCTAGACTAAACACATACCCAGCTGTAGATTTACGATCATCAATTGAACTAGCCCAGTCAGAATCTGTGTAACCACTGAGTATAGGATCGGAACTGCGAGTGTATAGAAGTCCATAATCAGAAGTGCCACACACATATCTTAGCACACGCTTTGCTGCTATCTAATGATCAGCTTTAGGAGCGGACATGAATCGGGAAATGTAGCTCACTGAAAAACTGATGTCTGTTCTGGTGGCAGTAAGATAGATAAGACTGCCTACTAATTGCCTGAATAAAGTTTCATCCACAGGAGGAGAGGATGACTGAGCTGAAAGTTTGAGCCCTGGTTCCATAGGAGTCGTGGCTGGTTTGCAATCCTGCATTCTGAACCTGTCCACAAGATTCTTAGCATACTTGGACTGAGAGAGAAAGATGTGATTCTCAGTCTGCCAAACTTCAATCCCCAGACAATAGTGAAGAAGTCCCAAGTCTGTCATATCAAAAGTTCTGCATAAGTCTTGTTTGATCCCATGGATCAAATGTGCAGAGCTGCCAGTAATGATAAGGTCATCTACATAGACAACCACAAACAAGATATCATCATCAGTGTTCTTGATATACAGATTTGCATCAGATGGGCTTCGTTGAAAACCATGATCTGTCAGGTACTGATCAATTTTCATGTACCAAGCCCGAGGAGCTTGTTTCAGTCCATAGAGAGCTTTAGCTAATCTACACACTTTCTGTTCTTGACTGACAATCTTAAATCCTGGAGGCTGTGTCATGTAGACTTCTTCCTGTAAGTCACCATTTAGGAAAGCACTTTTTACATCCATCTGATGAACTTTCCATTTAAATTGAGCTGCTAGGGCAAGGACAAGACGTATGGTACTCATTTTTGCTGTAGGAGCAAAAGTCTCCTCATAGTCAATGCCTTCCTTCTGTGAGAATCCTTGAGCCACAAGACGAGCTTTATACTTGTCTAGAGTTCCATTGGCTTTGTACTTCACTTTATATATCCATTTGCAGCTAATGGGCTTTTTCCCTGCAGGAAGATCAGATAGGGTCCATGTGTGATTTTTCTGAAAACTCTGAAATTCAGCGTCCATAGCCTGTTCCCATTCAGGTGTACCTTTAGCCTCTGAGTAAGTTTGAGGCTCAAAGGTACTGTGTATATTAGCCATAAGCGCAAAATTTACTGTAGACTGCTGAGCGCTCTTATGTCTAGAGGTGCGTCCTTCAAGAAGCTCATCATCCCGAAGATCACCAATGGTTTTCGCCCACCATTTTGGTCGAAGACTAGAGGAACTAACATTAGGAGTAGAAGAAGAGGGGTCAAGATCAATAGAAGCAGCACGAGAAGAGTTATTTTCCGGAGGAAGCTCGGGCAGTGTATTATCAAACATTGATACTGCATCATCCCTCCCATCAGGTGGACCTACTGGAAGAACACTGTGAGGCTGATCTGTAGAATACTGCTCAGAAGAAGAAGACTGAAAGAATCCTTTGTCTTCATCAAATACCACATCCCGACTGAAGCTAAGACGACCAGTAGCAATATCAATTAGTCTATAGGCCTTGTGGTGATCACTGTACCCTGTCATCATGAGTTTCTGGCTTTTGGAATCCAACTTAGAGCGTTTAGCAGCTGGAATCCAAGCATATGCAATTGAACCGAAGACTTTGAGGTGACTGATCTTAGGCTTACGACCAGACCACACCTCTTTGGGAGTTTTCCCTTTAACAACCTGAGTAGGTGATCTGTTAAGGAGATAAACCGCAGTAAATACTGCTTCAGCCCAGAATTTGTTGGGAACATTCTTGCGCTGTAACATGGAGCGAGCCATTTCAACAACCGTGTGGTTGCGACGTTCAACAACACTGTTCTGCTGAGGGGTGTAGGGGGTAGTGAACTGCCGTTTTATGCCATGAGTAGCACAGAAGGTGGAAAAAGCAGAAGAACAAAATTCCCCCCCGTTATCTGTTCTAAGAGTCATGATATCACAGCTAGACTCTTTTTCCACTAAGGTTTTAAACTTCTGAAATATACTAAATGCCTCAGATTTATTTTTTAGAAAATAAACCCACATTTTTCTACTGAAATCATCTACAATAAGCAGAAAATATTTGCAAGCAGTGATAGAAGATGTTTTCATGGGGCCACAAATATCAACATGAATTAGCTGGAGTACCTTAGATGCGCGCCAGGATTCTCCATTCGTGAATGAAGACCGATGTTGTTTTCCAGCTTGACATGCGCCGCATATGCCCAACTGCTGAGTCTGAATATCAGGTAACCCTGACAAAAGTCCTTCCCGAGAGAGCTCAGAGAGATACTACATGTTTAGGTGCCCATATCGCTGATGCCATAAAGTGCTAATGGGAGAAGCACGAGCTGCTAGAGCCACTTCTGGAAAATTTCCAGTGTCAAGAAGCTTGTATAGACCATGATCTTCAAGGCCAACAACAACTGTAAGATTAGTCTCTCTGTCGATAATAGAGCATTTGTGCACACTAAATACTACATCAAGCTGAGGGGAATTCCTCATAATCTGACTGACGGACAGTAGATTAGTTTCCATCCCAGGAACATAGTATACATTCAGGAAGATAAGTGTGCGACCACCAGACTGAATTTGAACTGTACCTCTGCCATCTACTGTGTATTTTTCACCTCCTCCAAATACCACGGAATCACTGAAAGGTGAGAAATCAATAAACCAGTCACGCCTGTGAGAGAAATGGCGTGAAGCACCAGAGTCAATGTACCAGGCAGATGATGGAATATGATCGGAAGACCTTTTAGCTATAAAAGCATAAAAGGCAGAATCTGTCTGCTCGGAATGTTCTGCAACATTTGCTGTCTGATGTAGTCCTCCCTGTTTCTTCTGTTCAGAAGCAATTCTCTGTCGGCAATCTTTCTTCATGTGACCAAATTTGTGACAGTAGTTACACTGCACAGTTTTCTTCCTAGCAGGATCAAAAGACTAAGAAGAACCTTTCTGCTGAAAGGACTGA